>VHZZ01003141.1:58188-77125 GCA_009801015.1 Silene noctiflora | reverse complement strand
TAGCTTTATATTTAAATGCTAAAAGGAGATTCTATTACATGTCTCACCGCTGCCACGTGTCATTAAATTACTCGTAGTGTATGAAAGATTCTATATACTGAGTATAACCGTAGCCTTTTCGACTTGTGTATAGGGTCAAGTATTAAGACGGATAATGTCATGTACACAAGTGATATGTGCTTGACTAGTTTTCCGACTTTTCCTTTTCCTTTTTCCCCCTCTAAAAGTAATCTAACTAAATAAGGAAACAAATTCTATTTTTAATAAATGATTATCTTTTAATTAAGATATAATCTATGACCATTATTATCTTTTTTTAAATAAATTATAATCTTTTAACTAAAATAAAATAAAAATTGGTATAAATGTAAAAATTCGTATATGAAAACCCGATAAATTGATATTATTAGTTTCATATAAAAAACACTTACAACGTACTTAATTCGCATAAAAAATATTATCAACTAACATTATGAATTTTGTGGAAAAAAAATCTTTAAAATTATTTGAGAAAATTTATAAATTGACGCATTAATTTTGTGGCAAAAAAATTCATTAAAATATTTTATCCTCATATTAAAATATGAAAAAATAAAAATTTGTCAATTTTAAATTTATATATATTAAAGCACCAAAAAAAAATCTATATATATTACATTATTATAAACCGAAAGATCTATAAATCTTCATTTCCATTTTTTATCCTCGTATTAAAATATAAAAACTTAAAAATTTTGTCAATTTTAAATCTATATATATTACATTATTATAAACTAAAAAGATCTATAAATACCACGCATTCATTCGCAGGATTCATATTAATTAACCGGATTGTAATTCGTAGTCGACGTTTTAGTAATTGTAGTCGGCGTTTTCATTACGAATTACGATTTTGCCCTTGGACAATAAACTCACCAATTCTCTCTCTAAAATTTTCCTCTCAAATTCTCCAAAATTCCAATTAAAAAAAAAAAAAAAACGCGAACAACAACTTACGTTTTTTACATGGCGGAACAAAATTCACCCGATTCTCCGGTACGTAAATTAATTAATCGCATTGTTTAACGAAATAGATATAATATTTTCCTTTTTGTGTTGATTTGAGTTTGATACATTTAATTTGGTTGGTTTTAATTGTTGTTTTGTGTTGTTGTTGTGTAATTAGTGTATATGTCGTCGTATTATGTTGAATTTGTGTTAATTGCGYTTGAATTGTAGTCGGAATGTTATTTGTTTGTTCGAAATTTTCCAAATCACGTTTTTAGGTCTGTCCATGGTAGAATGATGAATATCTTCATCATCACCATGAAGGTGATGTTGAATCTGGTTGTGTACCCATGGAGGTGATGAAGATATTCATCACCAGTCCATGGGGTGTTGATGAAATTCAACGTGACCCCATGGAGTGATGATGAAGATCTTCATCATCCCCATRGATACACAACAACATTCAACGTGAGGTCCATGGGGTTRGTGAAGATATTCATCATCTCYCCATGGYTTTTTGTCGACTATTTTTGTMAAACYCATGGCTACACAACAACTTTCTTAGTCGATTAATTGTTCATATTCTAACTATTATCCAATTTGACACTTGAATCAGGACTCGTTGGAGAATTTCGGTGAGAATTCCGTTGATTACAACCCTTTGTTTGTGACGAATGTGAATTTTGCAACAATTGATTAATATGTGACGAAAGTTGTTGTGCAACTTTCGTAATTCAGAATGAAAATGCCGACTACAATTACTAAAACGTCGACTACAAAAATCAACCCCCTTAATTAATTATTAATGTTATGTTTTGAGTATTATATTGTCGTTGGTACAAATTGGACAAGTGAATTTGTGATTGATAGGGTGGGCCTTAATTTTGGGAAAGAAATAGGAGGGTTGAGAATATTGGTCGAGAAAGGAAAGGTCGTCGTGCAACATATTTGATTTCCATGATTCCTCCATCTTTACGCTTCACAATATTAGAATAAGCATCTTGTTTATGACGGACATGATTCGTTATAAGTTGAAGACAGATAATATTCCTCTCATAATAAGGTAAGTGGAAAAGCAAGTAATGAAGTAAGGGAGAAATGGAGCCCCCCATGGATAGTGTCATTTGCATATTGTGAAAGAGACACTATCCGTCTTCAGCTTGTGACGAATAGTGTCCGTCGAATTTGTGATATTAGAAACACTCATAGTGGATGCTGATCTGGTTTTTGGTGGTTGTTTGATTTCTTGTTTTCTTGTTTTCTTGTATCGAATATGATCCCATTTTCTTGATTTGATGTCAATCTTAAAAATGAGTTTGTATATATGGTATAATTCGTTTATCATGATTGAGGTATTGTGTGCCGCTTTTCCGTTTATTAACTGTTAACCTCAGCGCTTCTTAGAACGATGCATATTTATATTTTGTATACAAATAAAAAGACGTGATCTTAAAGTTAGAATATCAAACTGATCACAGATTTGCATTTAACACGGGTATATTCATCAAAGAATAAATTTGACTTATATAGTTATATGCACAAGTGGATGATACTTGACATGTTTTAATGTTAAAACGGATATATTCATCTTGAGAAAGACTTACTTCACATTGATTTAAGACTGCATTTTAATGATTGAGGTAAGAAATTAAGTGGGTAAATACTTAACCTGTTTTAATGTTTCCCAAGGCTTATTTACTCTAAATTGTCCTTCATTCACTATTTAGGTAAGAAATTAAGGTAGTCCCATTTTAAAATGTTATGATTGAATTGGAAGTTATAATGGTACAAGAAATCCCTTTTAACCAAAAGGCAAAGAGCCTTGGCCAATTGGCCATTAGTTTATTCCATTAGAAGAAATTACATTAGAAATTCCTTAAGACAAACACAATTAACGGAGAATGGAGAAATTAAACTGAATGGTAACACAATTTTTTGTTCACAAATTCTCATTTGTGACAGAGAAAATCCGTCATTTTGAAAAGACGTGAGATAAAGGGGCAAGTGGGAAGGCAAGTGAAAGGGTTAAGTGGAGAGGAATTGTGACATGTCTCTTTGAAAAGACCGTCACAAGCAAGACGCTCTGTTTCTTGTATAAAATCTCGGGCTTTCACATTCAATTAAAGATCTTAAAGCAAGACGAACTAATAGTCATAGCTGACCAAAAATAGCCTAAACAAAATTCACGCGTTTATGCCAATCTTATCATGTTGATGAAAAAACCCATGTGCTTATGACGTGCTGAGTATAAAATTTGGACAAATTCAAATCAAAGCTTTTGTCCAATAAAATGTTTGTGCCAACAAATCATGTAAAGTTTCAATTAAAACGATTGTAAATGTAAAACCGATCCAAAAACATGTCTCTAGCACTAATTATCGGCTTGTCACTCATTTCTAACCGGATATATGAATTGACTTTGATCCGTTAACAGTTACCAGTTACCCCCGTTGCAGATAAGATTTTGTACTCGGTGAATTTTTACTTGCACAATTGCACAAGTCTCACATTCTTTGCATAATTCTCGAATAATATACCAATCTACTCGTAATTATTATATGGATTTAGCTTAATAACTTGACATTAACACAATACAAACTGTAGACATACATAACCAATGTGAAGAATGAAAAGAATATAGAACCAATGCTGGTAGTAAAAAATTTCAGGTAACTGTAAGATCAAAAACTGCAGTGAATTAAGAAGACAATCCCTAATATTCTAACGATAATTTCGGTAAATAGGGCTGTACATGCAGCTTTCAGCAAACTTGAACAGATCCTTTGGTTGTGGAAGCCGACTCGCCAGACCTGTATAGGCAGGCATTAACTTCAAATCAGATGACTGTTTTTGTTCATTAATGGCAGTAAAGGTGAAATAGGTATAAACAGTAAACCCACCAAGTTCATAAGCTTTTTCAGCTACTTTGGTAGCAATATGAGCAGAAATCTTTCTAATGTTTGTGAATGGTGGGAAAATGAGTCCTTTTTTGAAGTGCTCCTCTGTCACTTGCGAAGCCAGGGCCTCGGCTGTTTTCAAATGAATTAGAGTCAGATGGTTACTAATAATATTAGGACTAGGAGACACTGCATAATCAGTAATAATAACATCATTCCATTAGATGGTTCATGTTATCCGGCTGCAAATCATTTTGGGATTCAGACTTGTTGTATACACCCTAGACCTGGTGACCAAATTAACCTAACACCCAAATACGACTTTAAACCGAAAAAGAATAACCCCAAAATGAATTGACCGACTCTATGCTGATCTGACTCGAAAATGACCAAGCTCGAAATGACTTTTGAACAGTTAGGTTATTACATAACAAAGTACAAAACCCTCAAACTGACTTGCACCTCCTATTACTTGATGATAACACACCCAAAGTACTTGACTTTGTCGGACGTGTCTTAACCTAGGGACTAGGCCTAACCGGAATGAGTCCTTTGTTAGGTCAAATAAATCCTTTTGTGGCATGATTTAGGTTTCTTAAGATCTTTCCATAAGGATAAGGCATATCCCAAAACAGAAAATATGCTGCACATATTGACATACTGTGATACTGCTCAGTTTTACCGAAATTAATTACAACACATAAAATTTAAGTTTGGGAGGGAATATTAGATTTCTGAGTTTTAGAGAGCACTTACAGGCAGCCAATAGCATGTCATCATGGACGCGGATGGCACCACACATTATCAGGCCCAAACCAAAACCAGGGAATATGTAAGCATTATTTGCCTGAAACGTGAAAATAAAGATCAACCTGTGAATAAACTTGTCCTGCTACTAAACAAACACTAAGGCAATTGAGTGCAGGTTAAACCTGGCCTGGGACGAAAGTCGATCCATCATATTCAACAGGAACGAAAGGGCTACCACTAGCAAATATTGCCTTGCCCTAAGGTTTCAGTGCACAAGCTCATTAGGTTCTGATTTTCTGAAAATATAGATAACAGGATAAATTGAGAGAATTATTCAGCAAAAATCCAGTTCTTACCTGGCTCCATGTGTACGCCTGTTCTGCAGTACATTCTGACTGGGAAGTTGGATTTGATAGAGCAAGTATAAGAGGTTTCTACAAGAGAAATGACGCAAAAGTCGATATTTAGGTTTAGAGCCACATTTAGGAAAGATACCTTCAACATGAGGAAAAAAGGGGGGAGAAATAGATAATGGGTATTACCTCATTTAAAGATGACATGGCTTCAACCACCTCTTTAGTGAATGTATTTCCCTTTCCAGAAGTTCCAATTAACACCGTCGGCTTGATTGCCTATCAAATTGGTAACAGAAAAGTGAAAACCAATGGGTTTAGACATATGCAGGTTTTGTGACATTAGCAGATGTTCTCTTTCACCTGTACTGCCTCTAAAAGAGTTGTAATAGGTTCATGATCATGTGCCCAAGGCTGTTTGAAATGTTGGAGTGACTCTTTCCTCGAACTAACGACTAACCCCTGCAAGAAGAGCAGCGGAAAGCTTTATCAGTACATGGCAACTTACATGAGACGGGCTTACATGTGAGACCATCAGACCCATCACTAAATGAGGAATAGATAAGAATTTGGGTTGGTCTTAGATGTGAGAGTGTCTCATACATGACTCACTATTATAAGTGAACGGAGCAAGGAAATAATAAAATTTATAAACAATTAATTAGTGCAACATAGCATGAGCATACTACCTTGGAATCTACTAGCCATATCTTTTTCCTCATCTCTTCGACTGGAGCATTAGTCTATACAACGAACACACAAAAGAAAATATTAAAAATAATAATCTTCAAAAAACCAAATAAATTACGCAGCAGTAGAACTGTAGAATGAGTTGGTACCTTATTTGACATTTCAAGAGCTATAAGCTCAGCAATACCTGTTCCAGCCTGCAGATGACAAATCAAAAGCGGTGAGATGGCACATCAAATAAACAAGTAATCTGTAATGTTTTCTACAGAAAACTTGAACGACTTTCTTTTTTTCTTTCTTCACTGATATGACAGTATGACACATAGGTAGAGAATTATTTGCTTAATAATATGAGGAAGAAAGGAATGAATGCCATAGCCAATCTGATACTCCTAAGCCCCTTAGATCAACTGGTAAAGGGAGTACTAGTGTTATAACTTCAGAGGGATACCTTTGCTACCCTTGTGGCCCTCCCTGGCTCAGATCCTAACTAAACTAGTTGGTGCAAACTAAAAAAATAAAAAGGGTAATCTGATACTGTAGTTTTTTCTCAGTTTTTTGGGCGAATTTTGCTTTTGTAGAAATAAACTAAAGATTAAATTCATAGATTTTACTTAAGAAAAGTTTGTAAGTACTAACTTCTCCGGCTCCCAAGAATAAGAAAGTATGGTCAGCCAAACTTCCTCCTAGTAGTTTCAGAGAAGCAATAAGGCCTGCGAGAACCACAGAGGCAGTACCCTGCATGGAGAAATTGCATTATAGCAATTGAATAATTCTCAAAATAATGATGATCTTTAACCATAAGAATCTATGTTACCTGTATGTCATCATTAAAGACAAGATGAGTTTTACGATATTTCTCCAACAACTCAAATGCATTATGGTTGGCGAAATCTTCAAACTGAGGGAAGAGCAAAGAATTGTCAGAGATCAGAACTTTCATGGATAAAGCTAATCAAACCAGTGAACAAACTCCAACCTGCAACTAACCTGCACAAGAATTTTCTCTCCATAGTTTTGCTTGACAGCAGTCATAAACTCTTCAACAAACTCGGCATATTCTTCTCCAGTAGCCCTCTTTTGCTTCAATCCAATATAAAATTCATCGTCTAAAAGCTTCTCATTGTTTGTGCCAACGTCAAGGGTTATAGGCAAGCACTACAAGGAAGAGATAAGAATTTATAAGATTCCATTTCTACTTCAGGTGTATAATGTTTACGGTCAACTTAACTACCTACTTAAATAAATTCAGAAATAAATAATTAGACTTAGAAAAAAAAGGGTGGTGAATGGTGATAACGAAAATAATAGTGGCTACTATACTTCAAAAACTAAATAAATAATGGAGAGACTAATGCAGCCTGCGGTCATTCAAATTCAGAAATTCCT
This sequence comes from Silene noctiflora, assembly GCA_009801015.1. Taxonomy (NCBI): domain Eukaryota; kingdom Viridiplantae; phylum Streptophyta; class Magnoliopsida; order Caryophyllales; family Caryophyllaceae; genus Silene; species Silene noctiflora. The sequence continues at coordinate 70,059 of VHZZ01003141.1, read as the reverse complement.
AGTGGGAGGAGGTAAAATTATGTAGATAAATCACTTACAGCTGAAGGTCGAACTCCACCAAGAGCAGTGTATAAGGAAAGTTTTCCAACAGGTATGCCCATCCCCTGAACATCGCAAGGGAGTACGTTTGTAATTGAAATGGTACGAAAAAAATAAGAATAAGCAAGTGAGGGTATTTCTTAGATAGGCACCTGGCAGCCAAGATCTCCTAGTCCCAGAATGCGCTCACCATCAGTAACAACTATAACTTGAATGCTCTTTTCAGGCCAATTTTTCAAAATCTCCAGAATTTTACCTCTGAAACAGAAAGATTCATATCAAACATCCACTTCAGAATGGTCCGTGAAAAGCTATAAAACAGTTGAAGAGCACTTGAAACATACTTATCCTTCAAACTGATAAACAGTCCTTGGGGACGTTTAAAAATACTTCCATATTTTTGACAAGCCTCGCCAACAACCGGAGTATAGACAAGGGGTAGTAGTTCTTCAACATGGTCAATTAGAAGTTTATAGAACAGCTTCTCATTCGTCTCCTGTAAAATAAGATGGTCAGCACCGCAAATAGGAATATCGAACAAGCATACTATTGTACGAATCCAACTCTATGTTGCAGCATGTACTAGAAGTGAATGCGAAGATTTAGTTTTCAACGCCCAAGACTGGACTGAAGAATTTACAATATGAACGTCAAAAGAAATCCTCGACTGACTTTATCCCGGGTTTGAAGCCAGAGAGCCCAGACTATAGTGCAGGTAAAATTTCCAGACTTTTGAGTAGTACTCCGTAAATATTAGGGGAAAAGGTAGATCCCATATATTGTCTTAAAGACTTTTGGATCAGCTCGAGAGATAAAATAAAAGATGTTAAATGTCTTAGTTGAATCTTGTGGAATAATATTATTTCGATGCTAGGACTCGGTCTGAGGGATAATAATAGTCTTATTGCAATGATTAAGCTCAAGCCTCAAGCTAAGACTGGCATGAGTTGCACAAAATGTCATTAAGTTCAATACAAAGTGATGGTAACTTATTAGACTTGTATACAATATTATACTCGCATATCGAGAAGCAGCTTTTAAAAGGGCAATTCTCCTGTTCGATAAAATATACCTGAAGATCCATCATGGATATGTATTTGTGCAAGGGAACTTGATATTGCCGAAGAACCGTCAAGAACTTCTTCTCCTAATGACAGGAATGCTAAAAATGATAAGCAAGATTTACTGGCAAAATGAGCAGGCTAAAAGAAGGTTCAGTAAGCAACCTGAAGCTCTTGGGACAGGGTCACAGGCGGTAATAAACCACGCAAATAATGAGCATCTCTTTCTTTCTCGGTAAAAGCAAGCCCTTTGTTGTGGCGAGGATCTCTCAGCAGTGAGTGGCCACTGTAAGAAGAACAAATGATGATGAACAATCAAAATGCATATTTTCATCACCCCATTTTACCAAATAAATCATCTTATGAGTGCAAATCATTTGCAAATCATCTCAAGACGTTAATGTTCAAGACATGGTCACTGTTAATATAGAGGAAGCATTATTTGCCCAATAACTCGTTTTACTGGGCTATTATACAGTATTGTGTATTTGTGTTCAAAAGAATGTCTCTTACAGTGAGGGCATAATGTTCTTTCGAAAGCAGTATTTCCGGCTTTCCTCATCATTACATTTCATATATTGTACTGTGGTATAACAGGTCAATAAAACGACCAAAATGAGCTTGTTTATGCGAAGATTTGGTTCATGAAATTTGCAGTTTTTTAAAGATTTTAAGACTATAAATCAAGAAAACAAGCATGGTGGCGCTTTGTATGTACAAAAAAGTTAAAAACTAGTTAGCATGAACAAATGACGAATCTAATGAGGCGGACATTCCCAACAAGCATTCAGAAAGCATTACAGTTGATATATTGTACTGTGGTATAACAGGCCGATAAAACGGCTAAAATGAGCTTGTTTATGCGGAGACTTGATTCATGAATTAAACTTGCAGTTACTTTTAAAATTTTAATACTGTATATATAAAAATCAAGAAAAAAAGCATTGTGGCGCTTGGTATGTTCAATGAAGTAGCTAGAATGAACGAAAGACGAATCTAATAAGGCCGACGACATTCCCAACAAGCATGTCACAACGAATAGGCGCCACAAACTTCTGAAATCATAGCAATGTAGTACTAATGTAGGTTAACTAAACCTTCTATACTCCATATACGGCATCAGAGAAATCTTTTATCTATAAAAATAGCAAGAAACTTCATCCAAGAAACCCATTTCACAGAAACATTTGATCAAACATTGATCCCACATTAAAATGAATTCCAATACGGTCTAGATGTACGCAATCATACACCTAATAGTCTAATACCCTAACTACTCGCGACAAACCCATTAAGAGAGACCGTTTCCAAATAACCCGAAATAGCATTACCATCATGCCAACATTATAAAATCACAAACATACAACAATAAAAAATCACAAGAAAGTGACAAAATAATAACCGTACCTAGCAACAGAAAAGGACCAAGGGGTGATATGTTGATCTTCCGTGGCAAAATCTTCACCATACACATCTTGAACACCTCCACAAACACCGTTTGATTCTCTCATCTCATCCAATACACTTCCACTCCCCATTATTCTTCTTATCACCACACTTTTATTATTACCTCTCTACACACAAACACACACAAAAATACGTAAAATTGCAGAGAAATGCAACGAACCCAGATGATTAGAACAATGAAAAAAGGTAAAGATTGGATCTTTATGCTAAGAAAATGTTGATGAAAGAAGGGTTTGTTACGTTGTGCTTATATAGTGCACGTTTATAGTGGGAAAATATATACGGGTTTGTTTTTTTCAACAAATAAAATAAATAAAATAAAATATGGAATAAATTTTGTTGACAAAATGAGGAAAGGTATAAAGGGAACTATAAACGCGGCGACATGAATTTGATTAAATATGATTACACAAAAATGAGACGATGTCATTAGGAACTATTGATATAATAGACTACATGAAGCATGTGAAAGGGTAGCATTAAGACTCGATATCACCCGATAACTCGATTATACCGTAAGATGGGGTCTGATGAGTGACATCATTGTATAAACGGAATTATGGAAGGTTCTTTGAGAAGGAAGAAATGTGGTTTCACGTTTGAACAGAATAGAATACAGAGAATGTGAAAATTAAGTGGTAGTGATTTTTACGCGTTGGTTGAATGGTTGGTGACTTGGTGGTGTTACCAAATGTATACAACAGTAAATGTTAATCAACTACTAATGTAGATCTCCCGCCAATTTGTGCCGCTTTTATTGTTGTTAAACCAACTAAAATTATGTACTCCGTATCTGTTATCACATAGTTGCTTTACAATGGAAAAAATGAAGGAAAAAAAGTCGAATCCTCTTTATTTTCCACTTTCTCTCACTTAGTGAATAGTTTACCAATAAAGTAAATGTTAACTATTAACTTGAGACGGAGAAAGTAGTAAAATGAATTATGTTATTTCTTCTTTTAAAATATGGTAATACTTTGCTTTTTCAATTTTATCAACGGCCTATTTTTCATAATGAAAACAGAATCATTTAACTAAAACAAATGACATGTAGACCATTCAAAAAAAAAAAAAATGAAGATGAGACGGCCTCTTTATTCGTCAAAGTTTTGCTTTCATAATATGAAGTCATATTATCTTGACGATGACATTATTATTACAATGAGTGTAATAAAACTACACGTAAAACCTTATCTTTGCGTCGATAATATAAAATTATTTTAGATTAAATTATAACAAAAAATCGTATAAAACATTTGTATCGAATTCAGGGGCGTCTTAAAGTAAATAAAGGTCTGGTGCACCACAAATAAAAATGAGGCGCTAAATATAAATGTATAAATGTACTACACGTCGAGGTTTATATTGAATTTTATCGGTAAAACTTATAAATTTAGTGGCCAAAACTGAAGGTCCGATTCCACCATCCGTGGTCACCCGGGAGATTAGACGCCCCTGATCAACTTGCCACAACTTCAAAAGTTCTACCACACACAACCTTTAACATAATTAATTGCTTAATTTCCACGAAATATTTGCCTGATTAAACTACTCCATATCGAATACGTTAGCCCCACTCTTGTGAAAAAAAAAATAAAAAATAAAAAAAAATAATAATAAAAAAGGTGTGAAATTCTGTGTCTGTTCCATTAATTGGCAACGCACAGAAAGATAAAAGAATATAAAGCACGAGGAACTACATTTCCCCGAGCAACCCGTGGGGACAAACCTCAACGAACTGCCCAGAAAAATTGGAAAACTGGTTTTTTCTCCAATCTTTTGGGAAACTCGATAATAAACAACTGCATTTTGAATCTACAAGCTCTGAAGACATAATTACCAGTATGCAACTGCATTTCCTATGTACTAGCCGTGTTTACGATTACAACGATCAAGATTAGGCCCCGGTCAACAATCCTGAGACAGTGCAAATTGAAAAATGAGATGGCAGTAAATTGTTTTCAAAAATGGTAGATCCAAAAAATGAGTAAAAAGACCAATTAAACAAGAGTACATGTGGACCAGCAAAATAACAGTGGCAACTTCCATTAACGTCGATCCAGATTTAACCGTCTGAGCTTTTCTTGGTTCCAGTAATATGTGTGGATACCTATTCTAAGACAGCAATACATGTGAATATTTACAGCTCAATTACTACTACATTATAGCAGACAATTTGGGAGACGGCTAAAGGAAACGTCAACGCTTGTCATCAGCAATCTGAGTGCTACGAACAGCCCAGAAGGATTTTGGCTTTAACTTCTTGTTGGTAGCAGTAAACAACCACCCCATATGTCTCTCACAGTTAGCGCAGTTCGCAATAGTCCATGCATATCTGTGCAAGATTTCCAGGTGACGTCAAGTTTGATAGCATAGCTTCATAGTAATACAAAAGACATGCTTAACGGCTTAAGACATGTTGAAACAGGGCAACAGGCTACCGCCAACCTATGTTGCCCCAATTTCCACATTAGCTAGTGTAGTGAGACAGTCGACATTCCAATATAGGTAAGACACTTGGGACACTTCATTTCAGAATTTATACCAATAACATGAAATTTTTTCATAAAGCCGAGTCCAACACTTGGACTTTTGGGAACTCCGTGGTCCCATGTTTCATACTAATAAACAGATTGAGTAGCATAGCTACTACCTAGTCATCTGGTTGTTGGGTTTGAGCATCAAGAGGTGGTAGGTCATTTAGAGCAAGTTAATTCAATAATAACATGTAAAATGCAATAAAGGTGCAAAAAATACGTAGTAGTAATAAACAGCATACCCAGGAAACCAGCTGCTTTCTGTAGAGGGTCGACCAATCAATGCCAAGCCATTGGCTTTGTGAAGTGTCACGGTCTCATGTACACAACCATATGGGTTTACATATGTACCAAGAGGGCCCTCATTAGACATTACCAACAAATCACTTCGTCGGGCAATTACAGTCTGAATAAAACAAGATGAAAAAGATGTGCATTAGTGAGAGGTGGAATATTAAAACAAAAAAACAGAATATTGAGGAAGAGAAAGTAAATCATACCTGACAGTTTTTACACCTCACACGATCAAAACTTTCAAGTAATTCAATCTCACGGCGGAGCCTATAGGAAACTCCATTTATTTCAAGTAGCTCTTGTCTTGTAGACTCAGAAACAGGAATTTTACTAGCAATATAGAATGACAATATGTCTGGTTTTCTGATAAAAGCATCCATATTTGGCACCCCAACCACCTGCTTCCACATATCTGAACAGCATGGTCAAAGGAAAAAAACTGATAAGGAACTGTACCGCAACTTCAACTCACAGTCCTCAGATTTCCACACGCTCCTTACATAATATGAGCAATTAAAATTTTGTTCTATTAAATAGAACAAACATTTGTCTAGCAGTCTAGCACGACAACAATAAATACATCACAGAAGTTGACAGGATAACGAACATAAGCGTATGGACCTTAAAGTCATGTTAGGATACCAAAAGAGGAGGCAAGGAGAGGCGAGGATAAAACAGGGAAGGGAAGGGGAAGGAAAATGGAGGCCGAGAGTTCTCCCTCCAATTCTCTCCTTCGTTGGAGGGATGTTTAATTATTTTGCCTCGGGAAATGGTGGATCTATTTTCCCTCCCTTCCAAACCTTTCCACCCCACTTTGCTAGCCAAACAAAAAGAATTACTTTCAAATCCAATCCCTCCCCTCCTCTCCCTTCCCTTCAAATCTCCTTATCAAACACACCCTAAGGATAGAACGAGGTCTAGTTGTAATACAGCTTCGACTGTATAAGTAGACTGTATCAGGTGATCACAGATAAAGTACTTTATTGCTCAGAAATACAGATTACATGATTGAAGTTTATTATGAAAGAAGTCAAAAATGCCACCACTTTCTATCCTCGCCGAAGTTGCAAACAGTAAGAAAAATTTCAAAGTCAAAGTTGTCATCTAACTACTCTTGTAAGCTAGAAGCAAATATTGAGAAGAATACCAAATGATTCAAGCAAACATAAGCTTCAATAGAAACACTATTCACGGAAAATAAACACCCTACAGTTATCAGGATGCCCACATTCAGTATAGAAACAATGTTAATGAAAGAGAATACAACAGAGTTAAAATGCATACATAACTTTCATTCTTTCAATGAACATTAGTAAGTTGGTTTGTAGTTATCATGCACTGTCGTGAGTGTTGGAATTACGGATAGAAAAATATTCACTAAGGGCCTCATAAAGGATTATAGTGATTATTGTGGGCAAAAAATTTTAGTTATGTATAGATTACAATTACTTAGTCACAAGGTACATTAACTTCATCTGAACATACATATATTTATGATTTGAGAATTGTGTTATTAAACCAATTAATACATATTACATTCTAATGATACCATAGTTAAAATGTTGGGTTTTTCTACGTGGTGCCCTTGTACTTCTTCGACTTCTATGTGGTACCCCTTTCTTTTCAAAAATATCAGGGGTACCCCTAAACTTAATGAATACATCTTAAAATACCCAAACTTCATTAATTCGCCTCTTTTAAATGTTTTGCTTATACATTTTTGATTGATTTTTCGACAATAATTTGTCATGCATTAACATAAACCTGGTTTACTCAATCATAAACATATTTACATTACAAAATTTAACTAATTTAAAACGTAATTTTTAGTAGTTTGGGTATTTTAAAAACATTTTACTAACTTTAAGGGTACCACTGATGTTTTCAAAAACGCAGGGGTACCACCTGAAATTCGAAAAAACACAGGGGTACCACGTAGAAAAACCCTTAAATGTTTCTTACGAAATATAGCAATGAATCGACCAACTGAAGGGATAAAGAAAAAATACCTGCAGTTTTTTTGGCAAGGGAGAAAGAATCATACATCTGGTAAACCCAGTATGGCCAAAATGCTCTTGGAGCTACACGGAACTGATTCAACCTTCCCTTTTGAGATAAATGCCTCATTTTAGCTTTTCTGCCACCATCAGAGTCAGCAAACAAACTCATATACTTTGGATTTGATGAACCATCACTTAATTGAGATTTACTAGAGAGAGTCCCTGATTCATAAACATGTGTTTCCTCATCACTGCTTGACGACTCATTAATCATGTCAAGCCTACAACAGGACTCAAGAGCAGACTGATGCAATCTCATCTCAGACAATGAAAGCTCACTCACAAAACTTCTCTCAGATTCTGTATCAGAATAATTGATTTCATCTGCATCCCTATGTCTCTTAGCCCGATGACTTGATTTTGGAGAGAGACATAAACTCTGACTATTGAGATTACTCAATGGAGGTAACGATCCAAATGCATCCCGTGGGGTCCTTAACGGTACATCATCTTCAATAACTTCCACTTCTCCACAAGGCTAAAAGAGTAAAAATCATCAAATTAGCCTGCAATAACTGGATAAAACACCCACTCACAAAAAAAATAGAACTAATACAAATACAGCTTTGGGCTAGTTCTTACAGTTCCTTCAACATCAACCCACTGTCGTCTCACATAGAATCGCTGCTTACCACGAGTAACAACATTGACTGAACCATCATCAAGGCGACGGTACTGGCGAATCTGATTTAGATAAACAGAATTCAGTCAAAGAAATTTCGCAGGTACTCTAATCTACCCAAATTTTCCGAAGGTGAGTAGATCAATCAGACTTATTGAACGCCAAAACAGCTAGGTTTAGACATGCAGCAATACTTAAGTAAAACATAGAAACCTCTAAATCCACTCTTCTTTTTTCCTCAATTGGTTAAATTTCAATTATATCAATTGATAAATAAGTGCATAAAACAGATAAAGTGGATAAAATTAGACATGCTTATTCATAAAAGGGTTTGATAAATTAAGTAGGGTGATGTGAAAATAATGGGACTACTTAGGGTCATAAACTCATCATGCATGACTTGCTTATGTAAATAGGTCATTATCGGGTTGAGTGATTGATGACAAGTTCATAGAATGATAGGTGACATGAATATAAACACGATAAGACCTGATGTGTTTGCATTTGATCACAAAATGGAGTAGCTGTGTTCAATTTTAGAAAACACCATGGGTATCCCAAACACGAAAATTTGGCAAGACGAGAGGCAATTATAAAATAAAGACAAGGAAACTGAAATGTATTCCCGTACGAAAATTGAATGGTCTTGTAATAGAATTTGTGGTAAACCATACACTTATTAAAAGTAAGTTGACTTGCATCTCACTCCGAATAACAAATCACAGTTATGTGGTTATGCCCATATGAGATATGACAATAAGCAACTTTGCAAATTTGGAACCTACCTCGGCTGTAGTACCAACAGTTGCAGACCTTAGTCTTCTAGTCTCAGGATCCTTGTAGACAAGAACCTATATAATTCATACAGAAAACTTTGGGAGCGGTCTCAAATGAAGATCAAAATCCTCAAATAGCCATGGAATAATTTACATACCACACCTATGGTATAAGGAGAATCAGTCTGGCCCATCGCTCTATCTATAGCTAGAATAAAATTTCGTTGTATGATCCTCAAAGGAAGAGTTGCCTCTGGAATCAGAACCACTCCTGCACATCAAAACCATAAAGATCAAGTACACACCAAATACAATACTATACGAAATAAGATACTCAAACAGCAAAAAAAAGGATAGCCATACTTTCTATAAAGATCAGACCACAATACTGTCCTACGTAATCCTAAGAAGTATTTGTTAGCCCCACAATACTCACACTTTTCTTTCTGTACGGAAGCGATACAATTTAGCTAAATATGAAACCACATTAAGCTGACACAATGCTCAATAACGAAAAAACGTATCATTTGTGTACGAACATTTGGACTATACAGAATCAGAGTTTCGAAAGGAACAAATTTTCAAGGAAGGTAATTGCCTAATCGACGATTAAAAGCAAGATAATCAACTGCCTAACTTCCTACTTCATGGATATATCAAGTGTCCAACACGGCATTGAAGGATACGGGTAAGTAAACCATACTTGAGCATTTTCCATCTGACACTTCTCTAATCAGAGATAGAGAGGGAAAGTGGTGTGATATAATACAATCAGAGACCACTGACTTAAGCATTTAGTGTGTGTTTTTTTAGAGTTTGATCCTTCCATCTCAAACATCTCTCAAGTTCAGTTTGAAAGAGTTCAAGATCTTTCAAAGTTAACGATAAAAAATTTGTTTGAAGACATACGACACACTTGTGTCCTCAATTTTAAGACAGTCCTAGAGTCTAGCTCATTCCCATTCCAACTAAAAAAGAGTATTCATAGACGACGACGGGAATGCAGACATGATACATAACTAGCGAGGCATATCATCGCAGGCAAAACCAAACCAAAGCTCCACAATGAAGAAAATAATTCCTAACCCCTTTTCTAATATATATAAAAATAAAAAGAGAGAAATAAAACATGCACAGGGACACGGGAATACCTAACAATATAAAAATATTTAGACTATTGAGTTTGAGGAAAAGGAAAAAAGATTAGCACATGAGACGAGAGAACCTTCAAGATAAAAAAGAGGGATAGTCAAAATGGTGCCGCTGTCCACTGAACTCATCCGATGTTGAGTGTCTTCTACGTCTGAAAAATTAAAGTTCGATAAATAAAAATTCAGTTTGCATTATCAGAAGAAAATAACATGGGGTACAGGATTAACATGCCTACCACCCAAATAGGTATGCAAAGATGCCAAACAGGTATCGAATGTGAATTCGCCCATTGAACCATTAGCACGCCCACTTGAACCGAAGAAGAACATGAAACACAGAAGATTAGGTCAGAGGTTAGTGATAGAAGGCCACAAGTGTACAACACAAACTGAAAGGGAGTATAATGGAGTAACTAAATCACGAGTAACATTTGCCTAAATACACTGATCAGAACAGAACCATCAGTAATCAAATCCTCCTCATTTACTTTGGGATTTACTCTTCTTTTGCGAAAACTAAAATAAACTACGTAAGACTAATTTAGTTCTGAGTTTAAGTCCCAATCTAGTACAAAATCCACATTTTATACTAAAAAGCATCCATAGGTTAACACGGAAAAAAAACTCCACAAAGCGAAATGCAAACGAGAAATGATTGCAACTCAACATTTGAATTGATACCGAAACCTGCGATCAGAATATCACATTCGGCGTAAATGTACTACTGAAATTGAATCACTAACAACACATCTCTTCTCAATCTAGCTAAAATTAGCAGTATTTTCGGCTCGTAAGCGATAATTCTCTATAAATCACACAAATGCGTCAAAATTAAGTTGAATGATCATATCACACTACGATAGAACGAAGAAGTGTCGCGAACAATACAATTATAGAGATGCAATTGAAATTGAAATATAAAGCAGAGTGATTGATTAATTACTTAGGAAAATCATCGGCATCGGAATCATCGTCAGGAAGACCTTCAACTTCCTCAATCTGCAATTCCTCGTCGTCGAGCTCGCGAATTTGTTGGATTTGAAACAATTCTCTCTCCAATAGCCGGTGTTCGTCATCCATTTTAATGGATTCTTTAGGTTGTAAATTCGAGATTTAGGGTTTGAACGAGGATTAATTTGGGGGAAATTGTTAGTTCAGTTGGACTAGACCTGGTAGTAATCGAAGTAATTGTGATATTGTAATGACGTCTTGTTTAGCCGCAAAGTTCACAGATCTCCAGAATTGTCTGTTTCTCGTATAAAAACTACTAAATAATTTAGGTAGATACTTGTTGTCCGGGAGATGTCCCTCCTTACGCTCAAAGAAAGAGGATTAAAACCTAAATGTGGAGCTTTTGAGTGAAAGGAGGTCCTCTTGAATGACACAAGTATTTCTCTTTGCCGGTTTAAAGTGTAAATGAACCGAGTCTTCAGGTTAAAGTCCTCATAATTGGTTTGATTAGAGCTTGTATGTATATTTGTACACAAATTCAGTTAAATCGAATTCAACTCAAATTTTAGCCAAACTTAATTAAATTTGAGTCAGTTCATAAGTTAGCAAGGTTGAAATTAAAGCTCGTTTGGGCTCGTTTTTTTTTTTTTTTTTGGTTTACTTCAATACAGACCCTATTGTTTAATATTTTTTAGTTATATTTGTTTTAATTTATATCTTAATTTTAGTATTAATATTCACATTGTAAAGATTCTTATACTCTCAAAACTTTGTTCAATTGAAAATTGAAGAGTCTATAGATCCCAAATACTCAAGAAGGGGGGGTGAATTGAGTATGCACACTTTTTCGTTTTTCAAACAAATTCCGTATAAGCGTGATAAAATGATTACTTATGGTTTATTGATTAAACCT
>VHZZ01003141.1:46196-56676 GCA_009801015.1 Silene noctiflora | reverse complement strand
ATAAACCACTTGTCATTATCAAAACATATATAAATATATACTCAACAAAAATATATAATTTTTATTACTAATTTGTAAAGATTCTATACCCTTATAACTTTGTTCAATAGTGGAATTAAGTCCTTTAAAATTTCTAAAGACACCCCTTAATTTTAACAAAAAGTAAAATTCAAACCCCAAATATTTACGTAGTTGCTCATTCATGGACGGGTTTTACTTTTTGATGAACTTTTTTTCATTATTTTTCCATTGTATGCCCTTTGCTTAATTCTCTCTAATTTTCTCCCTCACAAAATTAATCAAATCTACAAAATTAATCAAGTCAAATTACACAATTATGGATGCTAATTATTGTATTGATCAGGTAATAGTTCTAATTCTTAATTATATTAATTATATTAGGGTTTCTTTACACTAATTAAATTAGGGTTTGTAACGATTAGGTAATTAAACTCGCAGTATAACAAAATTAGTACATGAATTACGACGAATTGAACATAATGTACATAACGATTAGGTGATTAAACACTTCTAGTTTTTGCATCATTCTAAAATCTAAATATAAGGAACACTTGTGGCGATGTTGTCGGCATTAGCTGATGAATTTTGGATTGGCTACTTAATAGAGCTGATAATCATTGATTGTGTAGCGTCTGATAGGTAGACCAAACTTTGTGATGCTGTAATGTTATTCCATGCTTGTTTAGTTAGGAATAAATGATTTGATGGGACATGAGTTACTTAGGTATAAGGGATAAGTTTGCTTTTGAGCCTCAGCCAGGTGAATTGAAGCATGGATAAATGTTCTAATGTTGCATACCTTGATCTTTACGCCCCTATACTTGATCTCATAACCAACCGGTTGTATGCCATGTTTACTAATCGTTTGAATGGTGTTGGTATTATTTTTATGAACAACAACTGGAATTGAATCGAATCGAATCGAATAAACAAGTGAAGAGAAATAAATCTGATTAAGATCGTCGTTGGGAGGCGAATTTATGAGTTCATTTGGTGGCCGGTCTGACCAGCTCGTTAATACCGACTCAAGGGAGGCAGCGGTGAGGGTGGTGGCCGACGGGTGGGCGCTGGATGGTGGTAGTTAGGGTGAGAAAAGAGTAAATGAAGAAGAGAAAGATAGAGATTGAATATAAGGGTATTAAAGTGAAATCATTAGAATAAAAAGGGTATTATTACCATTCACATCCATAAATGAGTAAAACTCGTACATGAATAAGCACCACCCAATATTTATTCTCCCATAAAATCCCAATAAAAATCACATTATATTGATACTATACAATTAACAACCCATAAATAAAAATTACTAATTTCAACCATTAATTATATACAATTATTATTTTTTTTTTCTAAATATCATAATTTAACACCCACTAATAATAAACAAAATAAAAATATAATAAAAACTTCATGAACTATTTTTACATTTATAATAAGAATAATAAACAAAATAAAAATATAATAAAACTTGGTGAACTATTTTTACATTTACAGTGATTTTTTTGGTCCCAATCTCCGTCCACCACCAAGTCACTAACACCAACCACCGGTCTACTCCGTTCACCGCCTCCATTAACAAACTCCGGCCAATATTGTCGCCAGCAACCTCATACTGGCGGACTTCGCCCGCCGTCCGACGTTGTCTAGCAATCCCTCCTTACTAAGAGAATAAAAATATCTTAGTTTTTCCCCCTAAAACTAAGATTTTTTTTGGGAGGGGCAGTGAAGTTGAGGTGAGGACAGGATCCGTTGACACTGGTAATGCATAGAGTTGCTCCTCCTCACTCTTTGCATTTTATATTTCAGTTTCAATTGCATCTCTATCTATAATTGTATTGTTCGCCACACTTCTTCGTTCTATCGTAGTGTGATATGATATTATGATAATTCAATTTAATTTTGACGCATTTGTGTGATTTATGGAGAATTATCGTTTACGAGCCGAAAATACTGCTAAGTTTAGCTAGATTGAGAAGAGATGTGTTGTTAGCGATTCAATTTCAGTAGTACATTCACGCCGAATGTGATATTCTGATCGCAGGTTTCGTTATCAATTCAAATGTTGAGCTGCAATCATTCTTGTTTGCATTTCGCTTTGCCAAGTTTTTTTCCGTGTTAACCTATGGATGCTTTTTAGTATAAAATGTGGATTTTGTACTAGATTAGGAGTTAAACTTAGAATTAAATTAGTTTTATGTAGTTTATTTTAGTTTTCGCAAAAGAAGATCAATTCCCGAAGTAAATGAGGAGGATTTGATTGCTGATGTTTCTGTTCTGATCAGTGTATTTAGGCAAATGTTATGTTATTTAGTTTCTCCATTATACTTCTTTTAGTTTGTTTTTGCATAGTTGTTGCCTCCTATCACTCACCTCTGACCTTATCTTTTGTGTTGCATATTCTCGGTTCAAGTGGGCGTGCTAATGGTTCAATGGGTGAATTCACATTCGATACCTGTTTGGCATCTTTCCATACCTATCTGGGTGGTAGGCATGTTAATCTTTTACACCATGTTATTTATTTCGGATCCTGTTTTCAACCCCATCAGTGTACAGGTTCCGGACACGGAACCTGGCGCGAGATAGTGACGGCTAAGGCGGGATCATCACTTTTGTGGTTCTGTGTGGTGATAGGGGCTGTAGTGATGCTGTTTCAGGCTTTAACAAATAAGGAGGTTGTACTGTGTTGTTGCAAGAAGCTAACCAAGGTGGAAGCTAAAATTGATGCCATGAGTAATTTGGTAATGGACATGAAGAAACAATGAGCTGAATGTGTGAACAACAATGTCAAGAGAGGCCTGTGCAGGAGAGGAGGCTATGTTACTACTGAAGAGTTGGCTAGGCATACCATTCTACTGAAACAAAGAGAAGCAGCACCTGAGACCTGCCGTGCATATGACATGGTAGGGCCGAAACAAGCATCCAGGAAGAAGAAATCAGGAAGCTTTCCTGTTCTCAATGACCAAATGAAAGCAATTCTAGTGGACAGGTTAACTGAAGTTCACCAGAAGTTTGAGTTAAGGCAGGAAACCCTTTACCTCACCATAAAGCATGTATTTATAAGAGTACAATATGGGACTATATCCTTAGCCCAACAATACAATGCACAGCCCATATACATGATACTAACACCTTCAAATCTTAGAGCATTATTTGGTACTTAACCATTGGATACTGTGGTCGTTTAACAATCATTCGATACTTTGTACCCTTCTCTTGGAAGATGATTGTGATGATTCAAGTGCTTTCTTTTTTCTCGCAGGTCTGTTATTGTAATTAAGGTGTTGTCCAATTTATCTGGATGGAGCTAAAGCAAGTGTGTCAACAAATTCAGGCCAATGTAAGTCCCTAAATGTCACCAGGCCATGGCATTCTTAAGCACTGGATTGATATAGGGTTGATGCTGTAAGAAAACGGTCAAGATATTAGGAAGCATCTTTAATTCCAGCTTTAACTCGACCTCCTTGTCGACTAAAGTTTAAATTGTAACTTTGGCCCTATTCGTATGTTGACATAGAATAAGGAAGCTATCAAGGCAACGCAAGCAAATGCTTATATGGCCTCTTAGTTTCGAACATCTGTGCTTTTATATTCAACATAATTGCCACCTTTTTTTTATGAAATAAATATTCTTTAATGTGAATTAATCTTATTCATTCCTGTCAGTGTTATGTCTCATTGGAGGCGGTTTTCCTGACAACCATTATTTATTCTAGATTTTGTTTACCAGGTATGCTTTTCATGTACCTCACTAGCTCTTCCTGTTCCATTTATCAGCTCACTGCTCACCGGTTTACCTATGAATGACTTGTGCTATTCTGCCCTATTTTCCCTACTTGGTGAATTTGGAATTTTCCTTTTCTGCGAGTGTTACACATGCACAATTATTCGAGTGGAATGTACAAGAATGAGGATACAAATTAAGTTGATTTCAAATCTAGCTCTCTACATGTCTTGTCTCATAATTGAATCCTATTTTTACCATATAATCATATATACAAATTTAAAAAAGCCAAATCTCAACTTTGGTAGGTTGGCGTATTTCCAACAAAGTCTTGAGTGCATATATATCGGTCTCGTCATACATCCAAATCCCCTTTCTCGCCATAGACAAAAGCGTTTGAGCGCACTACCACATTAGGGTACTATTGTCGTTATCCCTGATATTGTTTTGCTGTTCGAATCTGATTTTTATAACTAAATTTATCGTTTTGATTCTTGATGGACAATGGGGTAATGGTATACTATAGTTATAGTAACAAATTCTCTCAACGTAGAGCGCAAATATGCGGAAGATTATTATGTAGAGATTTCTTTTAGTAGTCCTACATGAATTGAATGAAAAAATTGTTGATGTACTAGATAATTACATTTCGTTTATCTCTTCATCTTTAAATTTGTGCTCATTAATGTGGGATTTGCTTTGTTGTAAAGAAATGCACTAACTAATATCTAAGGAAAAGGGCTGTACTATTTTTTGAAGTTGCCTTCACTGCAACTTACCTGTCAAGGCATTTTGGTGCTGGACCCTAAACTACAAATTCTTATCTCGTCCACGATGATTCTTATCATCATTGGAGCAATGATAGGAAGTAGAATATCTTCTATGCACTGACTGAGAAAGGGACTAAAGAAAGTTGAGAATAAATGATGTCGCTCGTGGTCACTAACAGTTAGCTTTTCTTTATCAGGTGTGAATCTATTTTGAGAAACCGTAATAGACGCCGAAGGAATAAAGGGCATCCTTTTGTGATATACAAACTGGAACTAGACATTTGGGCCTAACTCTTTCACTGCTGACACTCCTGGTGAGGTAAGCTGAGAACGACATTTATAAGGTTTAATCATTGTGAATAATATGTGTGAGTGTTGTATTCATGTTTGTTAAATTTTTTTATTTAGAGGGCATCACAAGTGCAATATCAATGCAAACATGTTTTTGATCTTACCAATTGACCTATATGAGATATGCTGTTTACTTTCCTCATTTTTTTTTCCTGAATTTTCAGGTTTGTAAGTACTACAGAGTATGTTTTGTGGCAACAAATGAGCTTTATGACTAGAGTACTAGACATTTCTAGTGTAGTTGCAAACATTATTGGAAAGAATTTGAATCATGTGAGGAACTCGGTTAAACATGGATCCTCTTGGAATCTTGTGTCTTTACTGTTTTCATGCTTAGGAACAATCTCTGTGAACCAGGCGTCTCACTTATTTTATATATTTTGTCAATCTTCAAATGATGGAATTTATTTAGAGGCCCATTATATTTTAGATGTCACAAACCTGAATATTTGGGGAATGATATTAATCTTATCGATATTAATAGGACCAACGTAAGATCTATCTTAAAATAGGACCATTGTAAGTATCATAGTATTTTGACAGGTACTATCAGTCTATGATTGGCAAGATTTATAATGTCAGTCTTACAGTAATTGTTAGATAACCTGGCAGATCCACAGGTGTTAAGCTTTTAACCATTGGCAATAATCTTATCAAATAAATCAATCACAGTGAATTGTGGTGAGAATCTGAATCAGGCTAGAGAAGCATTCTTGGCATAAAAGAGGGTATTCGAGTACTCTAGTACTTGTAAGGTAGCTTTTGGCTGGACTCTGGAGGTTCTTAAACCCTATAATCATGTCATTAAATTGTGACATCGGTCGTGATTGCGGTGTTTTACTATGATGGGACGGTGTAGTTTGTCTTATCTTGTTTATGCTTGACTCGTCTAAACTGAAACGATCTAATATCAGTTATGTCAAATTGTCAATCCAATATCAGCTGTTTTTGAAGGTCTTTCACATATTAGAACCTATCCGCTAAGAAACCCTTATTATGTATTTGCCGATACTTAATATCATAACTTTTAATGGATTATACAATGAAAAGATCTCATTGACAAACTATTACATCTTTTTGTTCATGGTTTTTCTCTCAATAAATATTGGTGACAGACAATACTTTTACGCATTTTTTTAATAAACTTATTATGATCCTGTAGACGAGTATTTTTACAATTTAGAATGTGCCACTTTTAAGATTTTTGCTGACTTTATTCTATACTCCATAGTGGATTACAACATGTTGCTCGATAGTGTGTTTCATGCACATATGATTTGTCTTGTACTTCGCATTTTCAGGGGATCTGTCCTGTGCTGATGGCCCAATTGCATTAAGAGCATAACATGCTTCCTTTGGTGACACTTTCTACAAAAAAGGTTCAATCTTCTATATCCTTCCAAGTGTTTTGGATTATCTTAGGCTGGGTAAGACTGAATAACTGTAATGAATTAATGATATACTACTGTGATATTTACAATTTTTGCAAGGCTCTATAGTTTTCTCTTAAATTTCATATCTAGTCGTTATTGTCCTTCTGTGGATCAGTAGACTGTAGGTTAATCTTATTTATCATTCTTATCTAATTGGATGAAGATGCCTCGAGTAATATTATTATACCTCTTTAGAAATTAGGGAGTTAGCAAGTGAATGTTACCAATGTTACCATTTACCATACTGTTAGGACAATTTTTTTGGATAAATTTCAATTCAATTCCTACACAAGGGTTTCCGACCACGCTTACCCCACAATTGAGGCACTGGGGTAATGTCGTATTTCAATTCAGAACAAAATTTTAATTGATGATTATGTGTATACAACATTAGAAACGGAGGTTTATGGCCAATGTAGGAATTCATGTCCTACTCTTTTGAGGAGGGCTTCCACCCTCATCTAAAAGTGTGAGATAAGTTGGTTATTATTATAGAAGATCATCCTAGTTTTCTTTTCTTATCCGAAAAAACATTGTAAACAGAAGATAAACAACATGTATATCTTACGTGTCTTAGCAATAGATATGCCTACACAAAACTTTCTAATAAGATCTGTTTGTTTCTACTTTATACAGAATTTTTTACTTGCACCATCATCTTGTGAAAACAACTTCTTACTGTTGAGGGTAGTATAAGGTCGAATTTCCTGTCTTTTGATAATTAACTGCCCTAATATCTTCACTCTTTCATATCGTGTTTCTTACTTTTCACCCCCCACTTGTAATCGTGTACCAATTGATTTTTTAACAAGTGTATGGAAACAATTGAACAAGTGAAAAATATTCAGTGGCACTACCAGTTCAAAAGAATCTGCATGATGGCTCGTGAGGATAAGGTTCTTAAAATTTTATCAACTTCTCAGTCATAATGAAAGCAATGTGTATTGTTAAAGCTGCTAGGGAAGTATATAAATAGTCTTTTGAAGTGTTGGGAATGTCAGTGCCTATCTCTACTTACTTCTTCGTTCTTATAATCGTAGTCTTACTCGGTTAAACCATAATGGATGCCAAGTCTTTCCAACTGCGAATTGTGCAAATAAGGAAGTCTCTTTTTGAACAGGTCTTGTGTTTCCTGTTTATTCTACACAAACCTCTTAGTTGTTACTCTTGATCGTAATTATGTAAACATGAAACTCAGACCATCAGTTTAATTTTTTTTTTGGCTCATTCCTTGTCAAAGCTGTACCCGAAGAGTCGTAACTTGTAATTGATAATGCTACATTATGATGATGCAAACCAAGTTTGAGAAATGAATGCATAATTATTTTTATGTAAGACGTGGCATTCGGCCTCTGTTGTTTGATAAAACTAAGTATCTTTAACTTGTAAGAGATGAAACTAGAATCATGCTATTTCGGATATGGTTCTTTCTTTTGTCGAAAGGGCATGTCCCGTACTGGTTTTTGAAGATCATAAATATATTTAGCACAAACGCTAGACCTAAGGTCAAGGGTTCAAATCTTGGTCCCCTCTGATTTTCCCTCTAAAATCTGCTACTGTGCTATATAAATACTCTTATGTTTATGAAAACCTGACTGTGATTTGAACCCACTAAAATCTGCTACTTTGTATTCAGGATTTGAATAACCCTGAGGTTTCCATTCATATTTCATATACTGTATTAATATAATTGTCTGCATTTTGTCCGCTTGCTAACCTCGTCGTCTCTCATATGCATATAATATGCTGCAGGGATATCTTGATGAGCAGTTTGTCCAATTAGAGGAATTGCAAGACGATGAAAATCCGAATTTTGTTGATGAAATTGTGACATCATATTACTCTGATTCAGCTAGGCCTATCCAAAAAATTGATCATGCACTGTGAGTACACTATAAAGAGATTAGAGCTTCAAATTTGTTATGATTCTCTTGATAAACATGCCGATAATTATGTTTCATTCTCACAGGACAAAGCATCACCTAGACTTTGATATGCTAGATAATTTAATGCACCAGTTCAAGGGTAGCAGCTCAAGGTAAGATAAACTAAGATAAACTAAGCTAAGCTAGGCTTATTATCTAGATCCTAAATGATGTTCTCTAACCATGTTATGGCTCGGAAATGCTCTTATGTTTATGAAAACCTGACTGTGAATGAAAGCTTGTACAACAAATTTTATTAGTGTCACTATTTCCCTCTGGATTCCTTTGCTTTTGGATTCACTTTGTGGAAATAATGGCCACATGAAATTGTAGTGTCACTTTTTCTCTCTGGATTCTTCGCTGTTGGATTCACTTCACACATAGATACAACGACCAGATGATAGTGTTGAACTAATTTCTATGTATATTGCAGCATTGGAGCTAGGAAAGTGGTACATGAATGCTCACACTTTAGAGATCTTTGTGCAGCAAGAAATGCAGACGGGTATGACTTGTTTTTCTTACCATACTTGCGCTGGTTTTCTTCATTTTTTTCACAACTGTAAGTTAAATCAGTTTTTTCCATTTCCTGTCAAGTAAAAGAACCACAACTACTGGTATATTATGGAATTAAGCACAAATAACTCACTAAAGTATCTGCAATTCTTTTGTTGCAAAGTTGATGCGATTTTCAACGTTTTCATTGTTGGTCAGTTGATAACATCCTCCGCCTTACCTAAAAATGGTTCATTGCATGCATCATTTGTAGGTGCATCAAGTCGTTTCAGATGATTAAGCAAGAACATGTTGTGCTCAGAAACAAACTCGAAGCTTATTTCCAGCTGATCAACACAACGGAAGGGTATTAAACAAGAGATGTTATAAATAATACTCCGTATAAAGCTATACTTCCGCCTCACTAATAGCAGATCTGAGTTGCACATCTATTATATGTATAGAGTCTGTAAGCTACACCTTTGTTGTAAATAAGGTGCATATGTGTATAGCAGATCTGAGTTGCAGTTCCTGTTTATCTACTGTGACTTTGTGAGTGTACATGAGCTTATCCTAAACGAAAACAAAGCAGTAGCTTTGCATTTTGCAAGCTATATTTGGATGCAAATTTTTTTTTTTTTTTTTCCTTTTTTGTTTTTTTATCATTGTAATTTTGATAAAATTTGAAAGTCTAAATTTTAACTCATGCATTATGTAAATCTTGTCAAAGTTATAATTTTTGTTTATACTGTAATTATTACACCCTAACCAGAAAAATTAGCACCAGAAATGTAGCAACCTAGTACTCGGGTCAACTTGCCTGGGTACGAATTGAACCCCATAGACCAACACGTGTTCCTCTTACGGTATTTTGGCACCGTGTATGTGCATTGTGCCCAAATAAGCACATTTTATCGTCAAGTACTTGGCCTTCAATCTTAAGATTACTCCCAAATAAGCACGCTTTTGTCGTGTAGTACTTGGCACATTTGCAACCAGAAAAAAAAATACTTTGTTGACACAAGTAGTGTTAGTAATCTGGCACATTTACAACTTCTGATTATGTAATGATCTTACAAGCCAACACGAGTAATTTCTATCGCATTTTGATCTTGCTCATGTTTATCCTGAAAAACTTATTAGGTCACATATGCTAAGACGCCTTATTAGCAAACACGTTTCACTGTGAAATTCTTAAGACATGAAAACTAAAAAAACGCACATAGCTAATATGAATAATACTATTAGTTATTTATTTTTTGTAAGTAGTTATTTGAGCTCCATTAACCATAGCCAATAACTTTAAAAATCAGAAATATTACCTAGAAATCTAAAATACAATATCAGAACTTCATGCAAATAGCCTCCTCTTCTTACATAATTTACTATTTCGTGAATTCACTTTTATAAATTTAGAAGAGCACTTCTTAATGGAATATAAATATTAGTCGAGCCTCAACTATCATCTTTAAGGTTACGGGTTCAAATCCTGACAGTCTCCTCCAATAATTCACAAAACGGAATTTCAGCACACGATACGAGGGAGCCTGTGCACTAACCACTCTTCAACCCCAATGAGCATTTGAGTGAGGGGGCTTAATGGAATATAAATATTAGTTGGGCCTCAACCATCGCATATTGCAGATGATATTTTCAGAGCTTTATGTTTGGGTCGTGCTTTTTCACATACGCATTTTACTCTTTCACATACACTTTTTACGATTTTATCCTTGTCATTTTTTCACATCTCATTCACTGAAAACC
>VHZZ01003141.1:28711-45001 GCA_009801015.1 Silene noctiflora | reverse complement strand
AGTGGTATTTAAGGGGGTAATTAGAAAAAACGAACATAAAAGGGGGTTATTTGTAAAAAACCGTACATAAAAGGGGGTTATACACAAAAAACACTTCTTGAAACCCTCTTAAATAATACCCAAAATATAATAATATAGTATCTATTTTATCATTTTATGGTAATATCCCGTTGTCTTTTAGTAATTATCTCCTTTTTCACGTTTTTATATATGTTTCGTATTTTTATTACTAGAGATCTAGGTAGCACGAACACTCCTCTTTAGAGGCAGCAATTACTGATACGACCCGAAAACACGACACGAACCCGACACGAAATTAGCGGGTTAGGGTCAAGACATTGTGACCCATTTAAATAATTGGGTTGACACGACACGACTCGAAACTTAAATGGGTCGGGTTAGGGTTGATGTCTTTTGACACGAACCTAATACGAATAACCCATTTATTTAAAATGTAAATAATATATTTGGCTTTAGTCAATAATTCCACAAAATAACTTAAAATTAGCATTTCCATTCATCATTTTATGGATAATAGGGTTATAAAACGTAGTTTATTGTATCAGTTTATTGGGTTAAATGGATTAAGTGGGTTAAAAATGATCTGCTTAAAGATCAATGGGTTAAACATGTCACGTTGGGTTATAGAAAAATTAAATGGGTCGGGTTAGAGTTGAGACAAATGACCTGTTTATATAATTGGGTCGGGTTAGAGTTGGGGTAGTGGTGACCCGTTTAATATTGACACGAATACGGACACGACACGACCTGTTTGCCAGGTCTACTTCTCTTAACCAGCCGTCTCCTATTCGACACCTTGTTGGACACCAACACTTGTCGAACACACGCCTAAACGTATCGGACACCAATAAAACTGTGTCTAACTTTGTTCATTTATTTGGACACGTGTTCAACGCGTGTCCATGGTATTTGGGCACGTGTTTGACGTGTGTCTGTAATATTTGGACATCATTTGGGGTAAATGATGTTTTTTAGACGAGGTCGTCAAAAATTGATTAAATGACGAGTTTGAGAGGGAAATGAAAATGAGTTATACTAAGGCCATCATTTCAAGTCACTCCTGTATTACTTCCTGATTTGGAGTCTGTGTCCCGGACGTAGGTTTGATTCTTCCGTTCCTCTTTAATTAATTTTATTTATTTCATCGTCTTTGTTTTGTTGAAATTAGGGAATGTATTTGTGGAAATTGCTTGCTAATTTTTGTATAATTGTGATTGACAAGTATTAGGTGATTAAGATGTTCTAATTGCATTATGATTTTGAACTTCTTCTTAATTTGCTAATCATTCCGACATTGTCGACGGTATCATTTAGTTTTTAATCCAAGTTTTTGACAGTTTGGTTGAGTTCTGAGTTGATTAACTTTGTTAGTTTCACAATGGCAACGGAGAATTACGAGTGAATGATTCCGAGTTCGAAAGAAAGAATTGAGGTGGTTGATTGTAGCTGATTAGTTGAATTCTTAGATTTGCTAAAACATGTACTCCCTCCGTCCCGGTCATTTGTTGTCCTTTGATTTTGGCACAAAGACCCAGGAAAGATCAAATTACTCATCAAATGCAATCCTAAAATAGAAATGCCAACAATTGACTGAGACACCCAAAATGGAAAAGGACAACAAATGATCGGGACGGTGGGAGTATATTGCAAACTTATAGGATTTCAGGTCGAATCAGTTTACCTTAGGTAACATTGGGAAAGACAGTCTCTTTGAATATAGTAGAAAGGAGGGGGAGGAAAAGGGAGGTTCAGCGTTGATTGGTCCGAGGTTCAATTTAGTTTGGGGAACACAGTCGAGGACTCGAGGTTGTAGAATACCATTTATCCTAATCTGGGAAGAAATCACCTAATCTTATTTGTTTAATTGATCTGAATGTTTGTGTCATTCCTTTGTCTTAAAGGTCTTTGTCTCCTCTATTTATTTTCAAAAATCAGTAGGTTCATTTAAAATAAACAAGCCATACGCTGATACCATTTGATTTAATCTCAGTCAAATCAAATTGAATTTAAGACATGTTGACGGGGTTATGAAAATCTGCTACTCCGTTTTTGTCATTTTTTTTGGTGGGAAGCAATCGCATCAGTTGCAATTAGCTAAACGTCCTGGGTTCAGCTCTACCCACAAGAATCAGCGAATCACTTCTCAAGTGTAGTGTAATCATGGGTTGTTTAATGTTCATCTTTTATATCCCAAATCTGTGTTTTTACTTTCCACTCTAGTTTTCATCAGGTTAGCTCAAATTTCAGCATGTGCTCTGAAATGCTTATATTTTATGTTGTTGATTAATTGTGATTCTTTTTAGGGTTGCTGAATGGGGAAAACAAAGAAGCTACGTATACTGATGGTGTCCGATTTTTTCTACCCAAACTTTGGGGGTGTGGAAAGCCACATTTATTATCTATCACAGTGTTTGATTAAGCTTGGTCACAAGGTAATTAATTGAATGACTTGTTCCACCTTCTTGTGCATAATATCCACTGTATCTGACTTTGCTTAATGTGCTTGCTGGCTGTTAAGAACACACTTGGAGACTGAAATTTCAATTTATTAGGATTGTGAAACACGTTTTTTCAATTTTCATATTTTTCAATGAAGTCGAAGATACATTATTCTTTGGTTCCACCGTTCCAGATTATTATTAAATTAAGGAAAATAAGTCACTAAACTCTATGTGCTTCTTTCTATTGTGAAGTAATTGTCACTTGTTGCAATTTTCATTTTGGGTCATCAGGTTACAACTACTCCATGTTAACTAACACAGGGTAAAATAATCTGGAACTGAAGTATTAGTGGTTTCGGTGCTCTATGTTCACTGTAGATCACTAACTTTGCAATCTAGGATCACAGTTCACACATCAGTGACATTTTGACTTTTTAATTATCATGCTGTGAATGACTAGTTTTGTACTATCTGCTATAGATTCCTTTTGTACTATCTAGAGAGGAACTGATGGTCTATTTCCCAGTTGCTTTTGTGCAAGTGATCGTGCTTGTTACTTTGATTTTGCGAATTTTTTTTATGTCATACTATTATGTGAGAAAGATTTTATGATTTATTATTTGAATTGTATGTCAACTATAGGTTGTAGTGATGACTCATTCGTATGGAAATCGTTCTGGGGTTAGATATATGACAAATGGTTTAAAGGTTTATTATGTTCCATGGAAACCTTTGTTCATGCAAAGTGTGTTGCCCACATTCTCGGGCACGCTTCCAATTACAAGAACTATTCTTGTTCGAGAGAAGATATCTTTGGTTCATGGACATCAAGCCTTCTCAACCCTATGCCACGAAGCTTTGATGCATGCTCGTACTATGGGCTACAAAGTTGTGTTTACTGATCACTCGTTGTATGGTTTTGCGGATATCGGTAGTGTCCATATGAACAAAGTTCTACAATTTACCTTGGCTGATGCAACTCGAGCAATTTGTGTTTCCCATACAAGCAAGGAAAATACCGTGCTAAGGTCGGGTATTCCTGCTGAAAAGGTGTATGTGGTTCCGAATGCTGTTGATACAGCTATGTTCAAACCAGCACCGGAACGCCTATCAAGGGACCAAGTTGTTATTGTTGTTATAAGTAGACTGGTATACCGAAAGGGTGCTGATTTGCTGGTGGAAGTCATTCCTGAAATTTGTCGCCTACACCCCAATGTAAGTGATCTCCATTTCACAGAACTTATCACTCATCAGAAATTATCACACATAAACTCGTCATGGCTTTGGACTTTTAGTTTTCAGATTTCATGTGGATGCATAGTTATTCATTTGACTTGTATCTTGAATTCTTGGCCTTCGACATAAACATTGAAATTATT
Source organism: Silene noctiflora (assembly GCA_009801015.1). Lineage (NCBI taxonomy): Eukaryota > Viridiplantae > Streptophyta > Magnoliopsida > Caryophyllales > Caryophyllaceae > Silene > Silene noctiflora. Next base: position 41,160 of record VHZZ01003141.1, on the reverse strand, counting down.
TGATCATCTCTGCTAGAACTTGTTCTTAAGGTTCGTTTTATCATTGGAGGGGATGGCCCAAAACGAGTGCGGCTGGAAGAAATGAGAGAAAAGCATTCTCTTCAAGACAGAGTTGCCATGTTGGGAGCTGTTCCTCATGCTCAAGTACGATCTGTACTTGTATCAGGACACATCTTCTTAAACAGGTAATTTCATTTCTTTTGTTCACGTGGAATTAAAAGAGGTGTCTTATGAAAAGAAAAGAGGTTGAACAATGGCTTTTCCTTCTCTTCTCTCTACACTTCTTTTCTTCCTATCTTCACTTTTTAACCTTTATTTCCTTTTCTTTTTATCCTTACCTTTTTTTTTTACCTTGAACCTTCCATACGAAGGTCCATGTTAGCCAATCCGAATTCAAGGACTAAGGTTTTGTTGTAGTTGGGTTTGCGATTTATACTTCCGCCGTCATTCCTTGTCAACAAATATTCAGTACCACCTCAGAGGCTTCGATTTGCTAACCATCAGATATCTTTGTTTGTTTTGGAAATTGGGCAGTTCTTTGACGGAAGCATTTTGCATAGCTATACTGGAAGCAGCTAGCTGTGGCTTATTAACAGTTAGCACTCGCGTAGGTGGTGTACCTGAGGTAAGCAAATATAATTTCACTAGCATGCGATACAGCTGATTTATATATATATTTTTGAAATATTAGTTTCATGTGTACTGGATTTTTAAATTATTTATTGGATTTTAAATATTAGTTTCACGTGTACTGGGGTTTTTTTTTGGTGAAAGAACACCTTCTGTTTTTTTTTTTTTTGGGGGGTACCTTTTGCTCAAAATTTTTGTTAAAAACTACCAAGCTATGAAATCCGAGCACTTTGGTTAAGTTTCCGGCTTTATCCAAGAGATTAAATTGTCCGTCTTTGTTTATACTACATTTTGATTATTAAATACCGATTTGCCTATCTTCCCACCATGCTTATTTTGCACGAGAGTATACCTAAGAAGGTGGAAAAATGTTATAAAACAAAAGAGGGATATGTGGCTACCCCTTAATTAACACCCGAAACTTGTCCCAAATGACAGGAACTCTTAGTTTTGTAGTTCTCAACAACAACAAAAAAAATGGTTAGCAAAAAAACAAAACCAAAACAAAAGGTAGTCTTGTACCAAATGAGGCGAAAGAAAGGTAGTCTTTCACCAAAAAAAACCTTATTTATGAGGTGTAAATGGAGCCACAAGGGAAATTTGGATGCTTTGGTTTTGAACCTAGCTCATAAGCACTACGACTAGATAACTTTTACCATCTAAGCTAGCTAACATCTAACATCTTGTGGATGCATAATCTTACTAAAACTTACCCTTGTTTGATTTTAGGTTCTACCAGATGACATGGTTGTGTTAGCAGCACCTGATCCCAGAGATATGATACAAGCAGTTGGAAAGGCAATAACCATGCTTCCTAACATTGACCCTGAAGCTATGCACCTTCGAGTAAGGTTATCTATATTTATTAATAAATATATCTCCAGTCTTTTGTGTTCACTGCTTATGCCATTGCCACCTATTTCTGCAGATGAAAAAGCTTTATAGCTGGCATGATGTTGCGATGAGAACAGAGATCGTCTATGAGCGTGCACTGCAATGTGCTGATCAGAGTCTTCTCGAACGCCTTTCAAGGTAATGCTTGATAATGTTTATTGCATTGAAATAGCATTTTCTGGAACTTTGAAGACACAGCGACATGCAAGCATTTTCCTCATAAATTATGCTTCCTTTGTTTTGAATCTAACAAAGAATAGTTTTTAGTCCATGGTTTTAATTCTGTCAAGAAAACTAGAAAAATACTATCACATCTTTGTCATTTGGACAACTGCTGTCGTCGGAAGTTCCGATTCGTTAAATAAGCTGTCAGCTGCGGTATGCATGCCTCTTCCCAAGGACAAGGTTTGGTCGTAGTTCTGTTGCTGTTGCTTGAAAAAAAAATCAGTGATTTACCTCAAATTTTGGGCAGACTCTTAATATCTGCCACTTTTGTCCTATGTTCTCACTGTCCTTGAATATAACTAAAGTATTGGGTAGTATTGCATTTAGTTCTACAAGTATTCCTCAAATTCTTAGTTTCTTACTTAGAATAATAACAATCTTACCCCAGTGCCTCAATGGTGGGGGTGGGGGTAGGAAGGAGGTGTATTGGACGTACTCAACATTACCTGTGTTAAAGACAGAGGTTTTAGACTCCACAATGAAGATTGTGTATGAAATTGCATCTTATAGTCCTCTACTTCAGGAGGTAACAGCCTAGAGTGTTTTGCGAGCCATTACTTCATCAAATTCCGTAAACTGAAGAAAAATGGATCTTTGGCCTTTTTGGAAATGGAAACCAATTGTCAACACCGACCTAAACTCAGAACATTGCATCCCGTGGCCGTGATTTAACGCGAAAAGACGTATTATTGTTTCTTCTCGGAAAACAAGGTCCCTGGTTGTCACTTCATGTCAGATAAAATCAACTAAAATCTTGGTTATTCATGAGGATGATTAAATGGTGGTGTAGGTACCTTGCTTGTGGCGCATGGGCAGGCAAACTTTTTTGCTTGGTTATGGTTGTCAATTATCTGTTCTGGTGCTTGTTGCGGCTTTGGCAGGTATTCATCCACCCTTTACATCTAGATATATTGTTTTGATTTATCTTGTTACTTTACTCTCATCCGACTTGACCGCTCTTCCTATTATCCAACCATTTCTTCGTGTCTTTGGTTAGCCTGAAGAGGAGATCGAGGAGATACCTGATTTTGCGTTACCTCATCTTCAGCCCGAAGATGTTAGTAGCCACCAAAGAATGACTTAACATATTATTCTATATACACACTACCCATTGTTTCCCATTTTGATTATGGTTTTCATGTTATTATGATGATTTCGATAGTTCAATGTTAATATTGATATCCGATATTGAAACCGTCAGTCATGGACATATGAAGTGAATGTTCGGAAATTTGTTTGTCTAAATCCAATTGTTAATTTGTTTTTCCCTACGTAAAGTGAGCCACAAGGATGTTGATCCAGCTTTGTTACGTTGTTAATAATTAGGGGGCGTTTGGTTTGAACAAGGGAAATGGGAAAGAAAATAAAAACGGGAAATGAATTCCCTTTCTTGAGGATGTCTGTTTGGCCTCCAAAATTTAATAGAGAAATGGTGATAAGGCTGATCGAGAATGACGCTAGCAGGCAGCAGCCGATAAAGGCTGATCGAGACCCGAAGGTGATCCGAAAAGTGTGACCCGAACTTGACCCGACTTGGAGTGACATGAAATGACCTGAATTGATTTGTTTTAAGCAAAATCCTGACCTAAAATAACCCAATCGACTCAACCCGAAAATGACCCGATTATTATTGACTCGAAAATGACCCGATCCAAAGTGACCAGTTCTGAACTCGATCGTTAAGAGGACTCGTGGTGAATGTGTGAAGTTATCACCAATGGTGAATGTGTGACCTGAATTTATGGTAATCATCGTCCAATTGACCGCATCCTCCTTCTTTCCTATCTTACATGCGTTCATGAATGAGCAATTACGATTAATTATTCTCACCTTCGTTGGAAACAAACTCGAATAATTATGTTACGGTTGAAGTCCAATATCCCGATCCGAAATTTGGTTGTTATAAGATCAAATCTTAAAATTAATTCCGTTACAACAGAATCAAAATCCAGAATCTACTCTAAAACATTAACAACACGCAATAAAATAGATTTGGGAGAAACACACGAGGCGGAGGGAGTCAACATTAAATACAACCTCACGAGCATTTAACGTGAATCAAGAAACAGAGCATTTTTCTTTTTTATTTATTTTAATTTTTTTGGTGACGAGAGAAACCGCAGTCGCTTCTTGTGGTCACCCGAGGGTGACAGGCTCGAAGTATATAAGGCATAGACTCGGTTACCTACATACATGCATACTCTATATTTTTGTCTTTTACATCTAAATTATAGACTTCTACACCAAATTAACTCAATTGGTATACCATTTTAGTTCTATTTTTTGGGTTGAAATTGTCATAGTTTGATGCTGATAATTAGGAGAATTTGAACTACCAAATTTTAAAATAAAAATACAAATAATCATTAAAAAAAAATGAGTGCAACAAGAAGAAATGAAGAATTGGAGGACGGTGTTGGTGTTGGTGTTGGTGTTGGTGTATTGGCGGTCGAGTATGAGAGTGAGTTTGACGACGATGGCAAACCCAAAAGAACTGGTACGGAGTTACTCTTTTTACATTACATGCATCCGATGCAATGTTTTTTTTTTTTTTTTGCATGGTTTGTCACTTTCGATTTACGTTCTCAGCCTCGAATTTGAGACTCTGGTCAGCTGCAATATTTACTCATATTGTTACAGTAAAGTAGTTGGTAACTTTCGTGATGTTTGAATCCAATGTTTCCATTAAGCGAACTGAATGACATCAGTTGCAATTGGATGACGTACTAATTGACGGAGTTAGTCTGGTTAAAGGCCGTCTTAAACTTACTGTTACAAATTGTTGGTGACTGGCCAATGCATAGGGTCGTAAATGATCAAGTGATAATTATTGAATTGCGCGAGTATGTGCTTTCATTTAAGAGTTTTTCGATTCATGTATTTGCCTTGGATTTCACGAACATAAAATAAGTTCTATACGTTCTATTGGCATAAAATATACCTGTCTAAACATATGAACATATCCATAAAATATGTCGACCTGTTTCTGTTATTTGCAAAATTAATGATCAGCTAGCTCATTACCGAACATTCTCAATTTCACGTTCTGAATTCGGTGGAATGATACATTACAGGGACAGTATGGACTGCAAGTGCACACATAATTACAGCTATTATCGGATCAGGAGTCCTGTCATTAGCATGGGCCACAGCCCAACTGGGATGGATCGGTGGGATTCCGACACTTGTTGTTTTTTCAGGCATCACCCTTTTCACTTCAAACCTCCTCGCTGATTGTTACCGGTCACCTGATCCTGTCACCGGCAAGAGAAATTACACATACATGGAGGAAGTCCAGGCCACTTTAGGTACACATTGTAACATCAGTAGTTGGGAATTTTATGAAATGTGATGTGTTATGTTAGCATTTTGCAGTTTTCAGTGGATAATGTACAGAAATTGCCAGTGTATATGACCTTAATAGTCAATTTTCAGTACAGTAAGAACTGGCAGTTTGGTGGATCAAGTCATATTTGTTGTGGGTCAACATTATCATTTGGGCTGAGTAGGGTTTGATTCGGGTTGTCATTGTCTCCGGATGAGTTGGGATTTGCTCAGTTTGTTAATGAGTCGGGTTATTAAGGGACATTTTATCTAGTTCTCTGCAGTTTAACTGTTATTTGATGTTAGGCCTCGGGGGGTCAGATTATTCTGTGCGCTGTCAAGTTTTTTCAGCCTTAGTTGGGAAAGTTAGGAGAGGTGATACGTATGACTTGAATTCAAATATTTTCTGCATCAAATTGCGCTTGTGAGTTGTGACTCCCTTTAAGAAATTCAGCATTATGTTAAATCATGTTGCGTAATCAATCAGGTCACAAGTCTTCTTGAGTCTGGTTTTTTCAGGGTTCGGGTAAGGGACGAGCAGAATGCTTTTAGCTCACCGAAGTTTTATCTCATTGGATCGGGGTATATTTTGTCAACTGTAGAGTCAGTAATTGCTCTGACTGATTGGAACTTTAAAATAATGCAGGTAGATTCAATTGCCTTGCTTGTGGGATAGTGCAGTATGTCAACCTTTCCGGAATGGTAATTGGCTACACAATCACTGCATCAATTAGCATGGTGTAAGATCCAAATTCTATACCGAGCTTCATTTAGCATCTAGTTATTTGCAAAATAAGACCACTAGTAATCTAATCAACTGACGCAATTCTGCGAGACACTATTTTATTTGAAACCAACCTGTGAACCGTGTAATTATATAACCTTTGTATGAGTATTTAGTTCACACTTAGATGTACGACTGTATCATTCAAGATTGACTAACCAACGAATGTTTGTTACGCGATTGAAACTATTTCAGGGCAATTCGTAAGTCCAACTGCTTCCACAGCAGAGGACATGCTGCTTCATGCATGTTTAGCAACAATCCTTATATGATTGGACTCGGAATTTTCGAGATTTTCTTGTCTCAAATTCCAAACTTTCATAAGCTAACATTTTTATCAACCATTGCTGCAATTATGTCTTTTGGGTATGCCTCAATTGGTATAGGACTCTCCCTTGCCCAAATCATTGCAGGTAATAGATTGTTAATTTCCTAATCATGACTTGTCACTGTCACTTTTCAATTTTTTCCTGATTTTCTGTGAAACTTACCCGAGATATCAACCAATGAGTTGTGCAGGGAAAGGAGGCAAGACTACCTTAACAGGAGTCGAGATAGGCGTGGATATAACTGCGGCCGATAAGTTATGGACGACATTCCGAGCCCTTGGAGATATCGCGTTTACCTACAGTTTTTCTGCAGTCCTTGTTGAGATACAAGTAAGTTTCTGCAATATTATTTATAAGATGGCACTTTATGGATATAAAAACACAAATTATTAATCTAGTCAAGTGATTCAGTAGAGTAGATAGCATTTGACCTCATATGGTAATAGACATATTATTAACCGTCTTGATGGTAAGAATGGTAACTAATGATCTAAGTATTGAATCATAACTTCAGGATACGCTGAGGTCGCCACCAGCAGAGAATGAAGTGATGAAGAAGGCTAATAGAACAGCAGTGTTAACAACCACTGCGTTCTACATGTCGTGTGGCTGCTTAGGCTATGCTGCTTTTGGTAATAAAGCCCCCGGTAACATGTTAACTGGCTTCGGGTTTTACGAGCCTTTCTGGTTGATAGATTTGGCCAATCTCTTCATTGTTATTCACATCGTTGGAGCATATCAGGTATGGCAATCCATTCCTTCAAATTTTCCACACCAATTTCTACTTGAATCTATGTGAGTTTCTTTGAACTCGATGTTCAAAGCTCCCTGAATGGGTTTTAGAAGGTCAGTTTTGATGATGATGATGATGTCGAGTTTTAAACCATGTCCACTCATGTGGTGAGTTGATTGGGAAGGGGTCATTGAGGTCAGTACAGGTCATGTCATATTAGTTGTGGTATGTTTCAAGCATGTTATTATCAGGCCGTTTACAGGTAAAGATCACATCATATCCGTTAGATCTCAGGTTAAATTTGGTTACCTCAAGTTTCGGAAAAAATTCAAGTTCTGTTTGTATACATGTCGAGTCAATTGGGGACCGATCAATTTTGTCAGGTCTAATATGAGTACCACATTATTTGAGTGAGACAGTGACTTCGCTAGTTCACTAGCTAAGCTAGCTGACATGTGCTTGAAGTTGCCTCTTAACGGTTTATATCAATGATTGGGCAGCTATTTACTCAACCAGTGTATAGCAAGATCGAGTCTTGGGCCATTGATACGTGGCCAAACTCGATGTTCATCAAGGGCGAGCAGCCAATACGAATAGGACAGAAAACCGTGTTCAGCTTGAATGGACTGAGGCTCATTGGAAGAACCATGTTTGTAATAATAGCAACCATATTAGCCATGGCAATGCCATTCTTTAACGAGATACTTGCATTACTGGGATCCATGACATTCTGGCCGTTGACTGTGTATTTTCCGGTAGAGATGTACATTGCAAACACTAAGATCCGGAGGTGGAGCAGGAAGTGGCTTATGCTGCAGCTACTCAGTTTTGTTTGCTTCTTGGTGTCTTTGGTTGCAGCTTGTGGGTCTATTCAGGGAGTTAGTTCCGCTCTTCGCACCACCGAGCCCTTCCGGTTCAAAGTATGAAGAGCTAGCATTCTATAAATTTCTGTAAGTTAAACGTTGTTTATATCGTGTTGGCAATAGAGTAATAGACGTTGCAAACAGGTCATTCGGGATATCTGACACACTTCGTGTTAAGTCGGTTTATTTTAGGTCTCAGGTCTGTTTTGGGTGATATTGACGATCAATTTCAGTATGGAATAGTGCAGAATCCGTGAATTTGGAAAGGGTTATTCGGGTCTAAGCTGGATTGTTTTTGATCATGTTTATTATGGTGTTCCCGATTGTGAGGTAGATGATACATCTTCCAAATTAGCATTTTGCGTCCTCTCCGATTATCCGATTTAATTAACTAAAATCTCGAAGCATTTTGGGGTCATCGACGTATCGTAGAGCTGTATTAAAATGATTTTAACTTAAAAATGTTGAAATGAGAGGATTATCATAATAAGCAGGCTTCAAGGGTTGAAGACCACAATCAAATACTTCCTCCCTTTCGGTCATTTGTTTACCTTTTTCATTTTGGGTGTCTCAGTCAATTATTTACCTTTATATATTTGGTAATACTTTTGATGAGCAATTTGATCTTCCATACTCAATATAATTCACTTGTCATTCAATAATTGACCTTTTTCTTTCCTTGATCTTGTGTCAAAATCAAAGGTAAACAAGAGACGATTGAGTAATTGATAGGCATAAAGGCACATCAAATTTGAAAGATGCTTGTGAAGTGGGGCCATGAAGGACGGCCACTATGAGTCCGTGGAATTTGGACCAACAAATGTGGCACTCGAATCTAATCATTTCGAATCATTTAACCCACATTCATCATCGCATCAAATATTATTTGAAAAATTGTCGCCTATCACAATTTTACACCAAATTTATCTAAATTATTTCACATTTTACCAAACATATTTTAAAAGGTTTTTTCATTAACTATTTAGGTTTTATTCAGTGGTATATCGTTACATACACTAATTTAATTTCAATCGTTTTACACGTGACCAACTCAACTGCTTATTAATGTGGAAAAAAAAAAGATCGTGAAGAGTAAGGATTAAGAAGGAGTCTTTACTTTTTCTAAATTTTGGGAGTTCTTTCGTTTATTATTAAAAAGTAGGGGTGCTTACAACAAGTTGGTCATCAAACCGCTAAATTTGAGTCGGTTGGGACGTTGATCTCTTTGGTAAAAACCTAAACCTGAACCGAATTGTTTCTATTGGTTTTAAAACGGGTCGATTAACCAGGTTATAAACAGTTCGATTAAACGTTAAACTGTTAATAGTTCTACATATACTTTGTTTTTAACTCTCGCGTAGTTTCTTCGAGTGATTTAATTAATTTTTTATACCTAATTAGTTATCTCCAACTTGTCTAAATATCTAGGCACTAATTCTCATTGTAGATGGACACTATCCGTCTAAAGCTGAATACGGATAGTGTCCCTCTCACAAAATGTAAATGAATAGTACAAGTGGATGGGAAATGGATACCCTCAGTTGCTCTCCCACTTGTATTTTATAAAAGGATCATTATTCATTTTCAGCTTTAGACGGATAGTGACTATCTATAATAAGACGAACCGATATCTAGGTGTGCTGTTTTTTTTATTATAATGATCCAAACATAAGCTTTAACAAAGGTGGTAGAAAGGAACTGGTCCTTCGTGCAAGAAGTCATATGGGAACTTGATTTAAAGTTTTAAAGTTCACTAAAAAGGTCTTTAGTGCGTAAAAGAGACGAAAGGTAAAGTTAGATAAGATTAATAAAACCTGCCTTCTTGTCAATAATTTGTGGTCAAATTTGGAACAAGGTGCCGTCAAAATCATAATGTGGGTTTCATAGAAGCTTGAGACGCTTTACATTTGTTACTATGTACATAATTTACTAAATTATATATATAATTTACCATTTTACCTTTTTTATTTCAACCTCCCTCTTTTTTAATTTTCAACTCATTTCGTTTTTCTCTTTCAACTTACTCTCTTCGCCTTTGATAGGTCTGTCACACACCTAGCAAAAATAATTACCCTAGACTTGGCAACAAATTAATGTAGTAAGTAGGGGTCGAACCACAGAGAATCGGATGTTGCTTTACGGAATGTTATGATTAGGTTTTTTTTTATCAAGATCGGGTTATGTTTTGGTTTGAGTGGGTGAAATGCAATGTAAATAAATAATTGATTAACAAATATGATAAAGTGAGTCTAGGGGTTTCGGGTCACACATCCATAATAAAATGATTCATATTAAATTAGAAATGCATAACAAAGATAAATGTCTAGGCCTATAGACAGCCACCTCTCGATATTATTGTCGGTCTTAGATCGGGTTCTAACGAATTCTCGCTATGGTTAGATCGGTCTACTACAACATGTTTTGTCTAATACAAATTTGTGCCTCTCGACTTATAGAATGTATTAACACATTTACCAAAGATTAACAATTCAAAACAAACACGTGTAGAAACATTTATGCAATATTATAACATACTAATCTTATATGATAACATGATTACTAATGCATGACTCCCCTAATTCCCTAGACAAAATAGAACTACTCACTCATAATGCAAATAACAATAACTAGTATAGAGATGATGAATTAAACATAAACATAATGATGAATATATAATAACTAGAAATGTAATAGGCAAAGTAGTTGCAAACTAAACTAGTTAACATAAACTAAAAGAGAAATTGCTAATGGAATGCTAGTGGAAATGTAAATACTAAATGTAACAAACTAGATGACATGAATTATTATAAGAGAAATGGAAATAACAAATTATTAATTAACAAATGCATATATGAAGATAACTTAAACTAGCAAATGAAATAACAATGTAAAAACTAGAATGTAAGGATTACCGAAATGATGATTGTNTAAACTAGCAAATGAAATAACAATGTAAAAACTAGAATGTAAGGATTACCGAAATGATGATTGTAACTTGATAATGAAGAACAAATGTAAACCAAGTAAGTTGTATTGAAATAAGAACTAAAAGGTTAAGTGTGATTACAAATGTAACTAATTTTAATTTTTGAGAATGCTAAGAGAAATCTGAGAAGAGAATAATTCTAAGGAATATAAGAGTGTGATAAGATGCTAAAAGGTTTGTAAAGGATGCCTAAAAGTCGGGGGTAAGCCCTCCTTATATAATAGTTTGAAGACCAAATCGTAAACAATCCAAGAGAATCCAATAAAAGGTCCCTGATTGGGGACAGACCACTCCGATCGGGGTCGCGTGAATCCGGATTAATTGTCTTCAATGCTTGGTTTAATGCTCATGGAATCCAATGTTTAGCCTTAATGCACCCTTAATCGTCCGACTTATTGCATTTTTGTGGAATCTTAAGCTTGCATTCCACTCATTTTTTGGACTTCATTCCTTTGGGCTTCATTTCTCATTTGTTTACATTTGTCATTTGTTGGTGGTTGATTTGCATTTGGGTCATTTACTTCCACATTTCATTATCAATCCACTTTGTAACCCGTACTAGACCAAGTGTAACCCGTACTAGACCAAGTGAGTGTGCAATGGACCGAGTGGAAGGTGTAATGGACCGAGTAGGTGTCACTCGGCCGAGTACAGACGACACTCAGCCGAGTGGACTCAGCACTCAACCGAGTGCACTGTGTCAGAAGGTAACATAACCTCTGTCCGGATCCCTTTTTCCACCTAACTCTAAATCATTTTCCTCTACCTCTCTAAATCTCAAATCTTCTCCCTTCTCTCTAAAACCCTCTTAAACACTCCACCATAGATTCCAAGCTTGGATTTGAAGATGTTTTACCCTTCTCCTTCTTCCTTTTACCTTGTGAGTAAGATCTAACATTTTCTCTTTCTTTTACTTTAACCCTAACTTTGGGGGGGGGGGGGGGGGGGGGTGTTACTAATTAGTACTCCGTAATTATTATTAGTAATATGAGTTGGAGCCTCAAACTTGAACGGTTGGAAGGAATGTTTAGTGACGAGCTTAAGATTGCATGAACCAATCCTTTGTTTTAGGCGTGCTTCCGAACAGTTTAATGGACTGCTTAGAGAGTGGATATGACTTAGGCTAGATCACGAAGCAGGCCTAAGACTTGGAGTAGTTTCGTACGAGATCACGAAGTAAGGACTCAACTCCGCTCCAAAACACTAAGCAAATGGAGGTTCTCTTGCACTAAGCAAAGATGAAATTTAAGGAAGAAAACACTTGGTTTCTTACTTGGTGTATCATTAATTAAATCTGAATTTTACATGCTAAGTCTTGAGTTATATATAGTCCAAGACTTCTAATCTTAACCGTCAAAATATACATCAAAGGCTAGCAAAATATAAACAAATAAAAAAAGAAAAACAAAGGCAATCAGCCCCCATAGGCAGCCGTGCCCCATACAACAACAACATAGGACAAATGACACTTCTCTAGGTCTTACATAAGTCTTACAATGAAAATGACACATGTGCTACCTAGAAAAACAAAATTGGAGTCTTCTTGGTTCCTTAATCCAGCCGAAAAGATCAAACCAAGGCAGCCCCCAAGGCTCTTACACAAGCCTTACACAAATGTAAGAATGAAAGCGACATTTGAACCTTCCTTGAAAGCGACACTTGAACTCTCTTGAAAAGAACA
>VHZZ01003139.1:64804-75769 GCA_009801015.1 Silene noctiflora | reverse complement strand
ACGCTTATACGGAATTAGTTTTGAAAATCGAAAAAGTGTGCATACTCAATTCAACCCCCCCTTCTTGAGTATTTGGGATCTATAGACTCTTCAATGATGAACAACTTCATACAGTTTTTTTGAATCCCACCTTGCACTGTACTAGCTCATGCAGTAGACTTCGTTGTAGAGTGCTGATTCCCGTTGTTGTTCCGCCGCTGATAGGACCCACCATTACGGTTATAGCCACTGTTGTTCTTGTTGGACTGACCTCCTTGGTTGTTCCATGACCCAGCTGGTCGACTGCTAGCCATATTCTGAGTTGGTGCCTGAGAGAAGTTCCCTTGGAATGACCACTTGAAATCCCCTCCCCCGGCGCTCTTGCACTCAAACCACTTGTGGGGAGTACCATCACAATTAAGCCATGTTATCCTAGATGTATCACTAGTTATCCATCCTCCTCTTCCTCCATAATGTGACCCTCCACCAAAACCGGCTTTCCCAGAATATGACCGAGTTTGACTGTGTCCACTCCGTTTGTAGCCCGACTAGTTCCCACCATCGTTGACTTCTTTCCACTTCTCTCCCCCTCTTTCTTTAGCATCTTTAAACATGTTAGCTAACAACTCAGCGTGCCCTGACCTCTCATATACTTCCTTCAGATCGATAAGTACCCCAGCCGACAACCTCTCTATGATTCGGAATGTCAAACCTTTCTCAAAGCAGAGAGCAAGAGATTGTTGGCCCATCTATACGTCCTCGGCATAGCATGCAAGGTTGTTGAACTTGATATAGTATTCTTGCACAGTCATGTCATTCGTCGTGACAAACGAATCAAATTCAGCCCTCATCTGGCTCCCGAGATGCTCAAGGACAACCTCATTCCTCATAGCTCCCTAAAACTCTCTCCAAGGAATCACTGCCTCTCCCTGGTTCTATTAGTATTCTCTCGCACATGCCTTCTCCCGGGACCACCATCCTCCATCTTAGCCCCTTAGGTAAAAAGTAGCCTGATCTACCTTCATATCGTTAGGACAGTTCACTACCTCAAAGATATTCTCCATCTATCGAATCCAATTATCGAGCAAGTTATGCGCGCTGGTACCCTTGTAAGTTGTGGGGCGGTGGCGAGAAATAGTGGTGCTTATCGCGGATACATCCACGACCATCTCCTGGTTCTTATCCATATTCTTAAAGGGTCTCCGTGAGCACCTTGTTTTGTTCAATCAGCCTAACAATCTCCTCAACCGTCATGTTAGAGGCCAAAGCCATAGCTGCAGATCTCTTGGGCGACATCGTAAGCTTCAATAAGTAAATCAAAAGTAAGCACATAGCCTACGACTCTAAACGAAAAGACGATCTGCCCAAGCAGTACTCGGTCGAGTACGGGCCACTTGGTCGAGTCCTCAAGCTACTCGGTCGAGTGCCCTCAAACTAGAAGTTGATCCAGAAATCACATAAAACGTACTCGTTAGAGTACCTGATGCACTCGGTCGAGCCCCCTCTATACTCGGCCGAGTAACCACAAACCAGAAACTACTGTCAAAAACAACACATACCCTTACTCGGTCGAGCAGTGAATACTCAGTTGAGCACCCGTCACTCGGTCGAGTCATGCCAAAAATTCACACACATTCCCAACAACGTATATATAAAAAACCAAACAACCAATCCACATGTTTATACGTATCAAAAGTATACATACCACCATTTTTTTCATACATATATAGATATAAGCAAACACACACGTAACGATCCCCGTGACACCCCTTAGTGACCGACTCGAAGTTGTGAGGGCAATTTTGCGATTTAAGACGTCTCCCAAACCTTTGCGGTAGATCCAAACAACTCCTACCCGGGTTCATTTTTTTTAGGCACCGTATGTTCATTTTGTTCATTGGTTTTAGGTTCCAAAATCGTCGCTCTGATACCACTTTGTAACACCCCCATCTACTAAAGTGCCTAACGAAGGCCTATCTTAGTAGAGGAGAGTGCTACCATCTCGGTTACCCGAGGTAGGATGCATAAAAAAGACCATAAAGAAACACTTATTAAACGAAGTAAAGTAAAAGCGGTTACATGTCCCAAAACTAAAAGTAAAACAACTTAATCCTCTAATACATCATAGACTATCAAAAACAACGGAAGCTAATCAACAAAAAGGGTCAGCGAACCATACAACAAATTACAAGACAAGAAAATAAGTAAGCCAAAACAACAGTTCATGAATACAACCATCTCCAACTCCAAGAATTAGTGTCTGAACCGCAGCCCGGACACAACTAAACACCTCAGTGAGTAGCCCTTCCAGGCTACCCATCGCAATAGGTAACCCTCCCCAACTAGTGGTAGACCACAACCATGCCACCTAAAGCCCCGCTCATCGCAACGAGCGCACCCAGATCATTAATGTGCATATCCCCCTTATGGCGGGAGCTACAAGGGGCAAACATGGGGGTGAAGACCATCTCCCGACAATGTCTCCACAATCAACACTAACAACAACCCATCAATATCAAAATACCACAAACCACATCAAAGATAACCATACAATACATCAACATATAACCCATCATACGCAAGCACTAAGTGGGGAATATCCTACCTGATTAGCAAATCCAAGCAAGCACAAAAATCAACGCTATAATTGCTCCTCTACGAAGTCGTCACCTAACAAGGTTAATCAAAACAACACTAGTCACAAACCATCACTAAAACCCCTAAATCCCCAAATCAACCCAAATTAGGGTTTGCTTAACTATGACAACAATTAAATAAAACACCATAGGGAGTACTTACTACTGCGATAGACACGGAAAACAAGATGTAAAAGTCTCACTTGATCACCCTTGGCCTTGGAAATGATGAACATGATTAGAGAATGAAGTTATGTAGTTTACGTTTTGAGAGAAATATTTTAAAAACTGGTTAGAACTGCTTAATCCATCTTATATACTTCTCTAATCAGTTTAATCAAAATTGTAGAAATTAACCCATTAGAGCGGGTACTCGATCGAGCACCAGACATGCTCGACCGAATACGCCCTACTCGACCGAGTGACAAGGTACTCTGCCGAGTGCAAACAAGAGAGAAGCCTGCCACAAAACACTCAATGACCCACTCGGTTGACTATAACCTACTCGACCGAGTTCACTATGCTCAGAAAACTGTGGTATTACACCATAGATATAGGTCTCATACCCGGTTTAAGCTCCACACTGAAGTCAATATCTCTCTTAGAAGGTAATCCCGATATTTCATCCGGAAAGACATGCACAAATTTACCCACCATTGGTATATCTGTTGCTGTAGGCTCCTCCACCCGTATACCTCTCACTGGCATAGGATCACAGGACATCCCTTCCTTAGGTATGACTTTAAAGTCATTGCTGCGATATGCTTAAGTTTGGGTCTCACCACAAACCCTCTATAAGACACTCTAACCCCCTTTGTGTTGGAGTAGCTGTCCTGCACAATAATGCGTCTACTTAATAAATATCATATAAGAAATATACTCGGGATATATCTGCTATTCTTGTCATTTGATCAACTTTAATCGGTAATKATTGGCTAACTAGAGTTTGACATTACTATCGTATGACGGCGGTGCTCAGATGATCCCTCGAAGTCACACCTATAGGATGAAGCCCCAATGGAAAAGTTAATTATTTGTATAAGGTAAAATTTAATTAGCTCCTTGAATAATAAGGCTAAAGGTTAGTCGAGTGAGTTTGTGTTTTGAGACGGGTTTAAAACTCGAGCCAAGTAAATTTATTATTTGATTATATGATATTTAAAATAATAAATTTTTGAATCTTATATTAATATGATTAAATAAGACGGTATTTAGTAGGTAAAAGGTTAATTTAATAAATCACGAGGTTTGTGTATATATTGTGATATAGAGTTAATTAGTTAATCATATTTACAAAGGGTTGTAAAATTAGCTAATTGAGTTTTATAAGACACATTCTATAAATGATAAAATAGTCAAATATCACTTAAAAGTTAAGTGTATATTATTTATTAATTTGTATTATTTAAATGTTAAGTGATCAAATAATATTTAATTCTATAGAATAATGAAATATAGCACTTATAAGCATTTGCAGGACAAATGTCATAAGTCGAAATAAGACCCATAAGGTCTCAAGTGGACCGAAATATGGAGGACTCTCGTGAGGATTTTATGGCCTAACATGGCCTAATCAACTAAGAAATGTATCTCATTTCTTTATATTTCATTTGCCTATATATACACTACTTTATGGAGATTTTATGTGTTAATTTTAAGAAGCCAAAAAACTCCATAAAGAGCTCCTTGGTGTTTTTTTAATTGAGGAAAAAGGAGACCAAATTTATTCATCTTTTCTTCATCAAAGTTGATCAAAAATTGATAATAAAAAAAATCACATATAATATTATCCACCAAGTATTATAATAGTAATAATATTTGTAGTATTATTAAGGGTACATCACTACAATTATTTAGTGAATATTTTTCAGTGATTTTGGGGTAAGTCTTGGGTGAAACCAAGAGAAGATGCTCTTATTTGGTACTAGGAGTATCATCCTAAGCTTTGTAGAAATTCAATAAGACAACAATAGTTGTTGTGCTTATAGCCTTATAGCATTGTAAGGAAATTCTTCCTTTTAATTACATTTTATGTTATTCTATTTGCATGCATGTACCTAGATCAACTTTTACTAAATTAATATATAATTTATTAACTAATTAGAAAATTCTGATTATGGGTCTAGAACTTTCAAGTTGTATCAGAGCACAATCGTTGCATGCATGTCGATTATTGGCATTTTTATTATGTTATAAGATGACTAAATAACAACAGAATTTTTGTGTTAAAATTGGTTTAGCATGAAAACATTTATTTGCATGTAAAAATTCTGATCTTAAAATATTTTTGGTCAATTTTGGTTAATTATGGGGTTTTATTGCTAATTAATTATTTATTTCGATTAAAAACCGACTTAATATGCATAAAATTGGTTAATAGTTAACTAAATATAATTTCATTTTCATTGTGGACATGAAAATTTAGTATATTCACACATTCAATATTTACTTATGGTAAGTGAAAGTTAGAAAATTAATTTTATTAATTTTGCAAGATTATTGATTTTTAATAGTTAAAAATCAATAAAATGTGATTATATTTGTTAAATAGCATTAAAATGAATTTTTTGGCATGAGAAATTTATCTAAGGTTTCTTGAATATTTTAAACATTGGATGTAAATTTTGAAAATTAATTTGATTAATTTTTGCATGTTTAT
The DNA here is from genome assembly GCA_009801015.1 of Silene noctiflora. Lineage (NCBI taxonomy): Eukaryota > Viridiplantae > Streptophyta > Magnoliopsida > Caryophyllales > Caryophyllaceae > Silene > Silene noctiflora. The sequence goes on along the minus strand of VHZZ01003139.1, from coordinate 70,495 downwards.
TGGTTTTTATGTGATAAAAACGATGAAATGTAACCATATTTTTCTCAAAATTTAATCGGAATTATTTGGTAAAAGTTTTTAAACTATGGGGGTTCTGGAAATATTACAGAATGTACCAAAAATTTATTTTCAAATTTTTTATAATTTTATTATTTATTTGGAATTATTTCATAAATGTTATGTTTAAATGAGTTTTAATCACAACAATTCATAAAAAAGTTATGAAATCATCATGAAATTAGTGAAGACTAATTTTTGAGTCCTAAAACAGTTGGGAAGTCATTTTTTGCTTAAATTTGATTTAAGTATTAATTTGTGATTTTTAATGGTTAAAAATCGCTTATTTATCCATAATTCCGTGCTTTATATCAAAATGATGGTTAATAGGACGATTTCGCATTTTAGGACATGTTTAAATTTAATTATTACTCTGCATATTTTGAATGAATGTCATTTAAAATTATGTAATTTTATTCATGTAAAATTTTGTCTACTATGGCCTAGTTAGTTTTAATCAGTATTACTCGTAATGTAAGGGAATACCGATTTGGTTGTATAATTATTGCGATCTCGTATCGCCCGTTTTTAATATTAATAGATTTCATTTTATTTTACAAATGTATAATAGGATTATGCTATGTAATTTTTATCATTAGTATTATTTTTGTATCTGGCGTATCCTAACGACGGTTCTTTTCGGAAAACGAGTTCCGATGAAGACCGAAGATTTCCCAAAGACAATGTTATATTGGAAGGCGTTCTAATGAAGTTCAAGGGACCATGGATTTGGTTTCCTAAATTGAATAGTTAATTAGAATAACTAGATTAGGAGGCCATACTAGAAATTCTATTTTATATTTTTTGTACGTGTGCATTCATGACAAATCGCTATTACATGCAATCACATGAATTTTATTAAAATTTTCCGTAATAGTTAATTAGATTAACTAGATTAGGAGGCCGTACAATACCTCTCACATATTTTAAAATTGAGATTAGCCTTACCAATTAGTATGACCTATGAATCTCTCGTTCATTAGGGGGTGCACCCGCATTAGTGGGGTGTTTCCTTTTTAACTTGGTTAAGTAGGGTGGTAAAAGTTATCACACGCGAAATTTGGTTGGACTTAACGGGATGAATCGGCTCACCGTGCCCGTATTTGGTTCTGGGGCTAGAGATGGATTTATTTAAAATCCGTCGACCGGGATTTCTATTAGTAGAATCAGTCAAGGAGTTGACTCACCAAATTTATATATATGTAGAATGTATCGGCTCATCATGCCCACATTTATATAAAGATGGATCTCGGAATCGTATATATGATTTAGTGGGAGGTCATTATATAAATGTAAACTTGTTAAAATAGTTTTTCAAGTTAATAAAACGATAAATGTTAATTTTATTTCATTTCCCTTTTATAGTAATTATCACAATGGCAAAAACTAGTCAATCTGTTACTATTTCAAAAGAATCATGGCTCCGTTCATTTATGAACAAATTCACTCTAAAAGCCGATGGTAGCAATTTTAATGATTGGGAATCACAACATCGTATGGCCGCCGCTAGGGATGGCAAATTACGTTTTCTTGTTGATCCCCCTTCCCCTACACCAATAACAAGATCCACTGCCGCTGTTAGGGGTGCTTATGAAGATTACCAAAAAGAATCCATCGCAATTAAGAACGTCTTAATTTTTGCGATGGAACCCTATTTACAGCGAAATGCATCAAGTTTCACAATGCTCACGAGGTATTCTCGTGGCTTTCGACCATGTTTTCACAAGGCCCTAGAATACTTCAATATGATGTCGTCGTCCGCTTCTTCGAGGCTAACCTCAAAAGGGATAATCAGTGAGTTCTCATGTACTTAAGATGATTTAGTACGTGGAAACTCTTGATAGGCGAGGATGTTCGATCCCTGAGGAGTTTGTGATAGACCGTGTGCTCCACGTGCTCGCACGTGTCAAAGGGTCTACCCAATTTAGGGTAAATTACAATATGGCAAACATGAAGGAAATTCTTCATGAACTCCATTCTCTTCTTGTTCAAGCAGAGAAGGATATGGGAGCTAGTGGGAGCTTAAGGAAAGATGTACTTGCTATCAAGGTGAAAGGAAAGAGGAAATTCAAGAAGAGTGTTGGCAAGGGAAAGAGTCTGGCGCAATACAAAGGAAAAGGAAAGGCTATTGTGAATAAAAAATTCAACCTAAGAAGGGTAATCCTTCCAAATATCAATGCAATTATTGCAATAGTATTGGACACTGGAAACGAAATTGCCCCAAATATTTGGATGACATTAAAGCTGGTCGTGTGACACCAACATGTAATTTCTCATCTAATATTTACATGATATACATTAATTATGCTACTACTACAACATGGTTATTAGATACTAGTTATGGTTCTCACCTTTGTAACCATTTACAGGGGCTGGGAAGTATAAGAAAGCTGGCAAATGGGGATGTGGACCTTCGGATGGGGAACAGAACTAGAGTAGCTTCCAACTTTGTAGGAACATATGTACTTAGTCTAGCTTCGAGTTATAAGTTGTATTTAAATAATTTTTATTACGAACCAACTTTGTCTATTAATATAATATTAGTTTCTTTGTTAGACACAAAAGGCTTCCAATTTGTGATCAAAGATAAAAGTTGTACCTTTTCATGTTATAACTTGGTCTATGTCCAAGCCTTTTCTATTAATGGTATATATATTGTCGACCCTACAAATGATATTTATCACGTATACAATAAAATACTCAAAACAGGTGATCCCGATCAATCTTATCTATGATATTGTCGTTTTGGACACAAACGAAAAATGAATTAAAAGACTAGTGTCGACTGGTATTATTAAACCATTTGATTATGAATCTTTTGGCACATGCGAAGCTTGCCTACATGGCAAGATGACTCGTGCACCATTTTCAGGAAAAGGGAACTTGAGTAAGTGAGTTGTTCATTTTAATATATACAGATATATGTGGCCCGATAACAATCACTACAAGAGGAGACTATGACTACTTCATTACTTTTACCGATGACATGAGTAGATACGATTTTGTCTATTTAATGAGGTACAAAAGCGAAGCCTTCGAAAATTTCAAGGAATTTCAAAAAGCAGTTGAAAACCAATTAGATAAAAAGATTAAAATATTGAAATTAAATCGTGGTGGGGAATATTAAAGTAATGAATTCATTACTCACCTTAAAGACTGTGGTATTTTACCTCAGTTAACTCAGCCTGGCACACCACAATTAAATGGTGTAGCTGAGAGGAGGAATCGAACTTTATTTGATATGGTTCGTTAATGATGAGTCAAATTGAGTTACCTGACTCATTTTAGGGATTTGCCATTTCATCTACTATACGCTCACTAAATTAAAGCCCAACGAAAACAGCCGTAAAAACTCCATATGAGGCATGGAAAGGAAAAGTCCCTAATTTGTCATACATAAAAATCTGGGGTTGTGACGCATATGTCAAGAATAAGTCTGACAATAAGCTAACCCCCCGTTCTGACAAATGTATCTTGGTAAGTTTCCTAAAGGAAACTAGTGGTTATTATTTCTACAGCCGTTACAAAAACAAAGTGTTTGTGACTCGTGAGACTGTCTTTCTAGAAAGAGAATTTATTTCTAGAAGGTAGAGTGGGAGAAAATTTGAACTTGATAAAGTTCAAGAGCCACAAACTGAGGAGATAGTGCGAGATGATGTTCCCACTTCGTCTGACTTTGCTATTATTCTTTCTGAACCTAGGAGGTCGGCTAGGGTCAGTCGCCAGCCTGATAGATATCTGGAAGTTATCGAGGAGGATGGTGATCATGATGTGTTGCTTTTAGAAAGTGACGAACCTACAACCTATAAAGCGGGTATAACTAGTTCCTACTCTAAGCTATGGCTAAAAGTCATGCAGCGGAAATGGATTTTATGTAAGATATTTAGGTATGGGACCTAGTAAAATTACCTGGAGATGTATGACTTCTTCAGTGTAAGTGGATCTTTAAGATTAAAGTCGGCATAGATGGACATAAAGATGTCTACAAAGCTAAATTGGTGGCAAAAGGTTTCACCCAAGTTCATGGTTTACACTATGATGAAAATTTTGCACCAGTTGCTATGCCTAGATCTGTTTGGATTATGTTAGCGATTGCTTCATTTCATGACTATGAAATATGGCAAAAGGATGTCAAGACCGCTTTCCTGAACTGGTATCTGGAAGAGGAAGTGTATATGACACAACCTAAAAGTTCTATTGATCCTAAAAATCCTAACAAAATATGTAAACTTAAGAGATCCATTTATGGTCTTAAACAAGTATCAAGGAGTTGGAATCATCGCTTTGATCATGTTATTAAACAAAATAGTTTTTCTCAAAGTGTTGAAGAGCCTGTTTATACATGAATTTTAGTGGAGCAAGGTTGTTTTCCTAATATTGTATATGGATGACATACTACTCATTGGAAATGATGTATCAATGCTTACTTTTGTTAAGGAATGGCTGAGAAATCATTTTCAAATGAAAGATTTGGGAGAAGCTCAGCGTATCTTAGGTATCCGGATCTATAGAGATTGATCTAAAAGGATATTAACTTTTATTCAAGAGGCTTATATTGATAAGATTCTTGACCGGTTCAATATGAAAAATTCTAAGAGAGGATTTCTGCCGATAGGTAGTGGGATAACTTTGAGTAAGTCACAGTGTCCTACTGAACCAAAGGATATTGAATGCATGAAATCAATTTCTTAAGATTCCGCTTTTGGATCGATTATTTACGCTATGATGTTCACCCGTCCCGATATCTCGTACGATTTGAGTATGACGAGTCGCTGCCTGAAAAATCCCGGTGAAAGTCACTGGATAGCAGTCAAGAATATTCTTAAGTACTTGAGAAGGACTAAAGATTCATTCATTCTTTGTGTTTGGAGGGGATTCCTAGTTAGGTGTGAAAGGTTACACGGATTCCAGTTTACAAACAAATAGGGATGATTTGAAATCCCGGGCTGGTTTTGTCTTTATGATAATTGGAGGAGCGGTTTGCTGGAGAAGTTTTAAAGAGTCGATCATTACGGATTCTACAATGGAAGCTGAGTATATTGCAACATCTGAAGCTGCAAAGGAAGCTGTTGGGTTTCAGCAATTTTTAGAAGGACTAAGGGTAGTTCCGACAACCGAAGATCTTATAACTATTTATTGTGATAACAATGGGGCGATTTTTTAAGCAAAAGTGCCCAAATCAGTAATAAGTCTAGACATGTACTTAGAAAATTTCATGCAATTAGAAATTTCATTGAAAGGAAGGAAATAACGGTTTGTAAGGTTTGGACAGATGCAAATGTCTTTGATCCTTCAACCAAGCCATTGTCTCAAGCTAACCATGATAGTTTTTAAGTTTCAATGAGATTGAGACGAATGTCAAAACTGTTGTAGATTATAAGTAATAATTGAGATATTGTATTAGTTATTTCATATATGATAATCGCATTTATCGTTTGAGTTTTAGTCTATAAACTCAGTTGTTTAGTTTTATCTTGATTTAAATACTTTTTTTAATCCAAATAGGTAGTAGTTGTAACACCCGCAATTTAGAATTTATGTTTTTAAAAATAATTTAATAGGTTGTTTAAAATAAATTACGGTTTAATCGTATTTTTGGGTGAGAATATATGTTTAAACTATTTTAATAATTAA
>VHZZ01003138.1:111270-121800 GCA_009801015.1 Silene noctiflora | reverse complement strand
GTTCCCTTCTCCCTGTTCTCCTTTGCTAACTCTACCAACCTCTCAGCCCGTCCTGCTCTCTCATAAACCTCCTTAACATCCGTGAGCACTCCAACGGGCAACTTCTCTATGATCTTATACGACAGCCCCTTCTCAAACCTCAACGCAAGGTTCTCCTCACTCAATCCCCATGTCTTCTGCATACCTTGATTTCTCATTAAAAAGATGGTAGTATTGAGCTACCGATATATCAGGAGTCATCCTCAGCTCATCAAACTCCTCCCTCAGCTTACTGCGCACATGCTCCGGCACGAACTCCCGACGCATCGCTCTCCTGAACTCCCCCCAAGGTATTGCAGATTTCCCTTGCTTTAGATACGAGTCCAAAGCTCCTTCCMTCACCTTAKCCCACCATTCTCCTGCTGCTCCCCTCAARTAGAACGCARCYTGTTCTACCTRKTACTCTTCCGGGCAATGCACAACCTTCAGAACATTCTCCATCTCCCTCAACCAATTATCCAACAGAATTGGTTCCCCAGTACCCACGTACTCCTTCGGATTRAARCGAGCTATCGTGGTACTCATCTTCGCGAAATCTACCTCACTTCCCTTTTCCTTCGTGAACTTCTTCAGCGCCTCAGTAAGCGCCTCCTGATGCTCCATCATCTTAAACACATCGTCAACACTTATTAACTCAGCCCTAGCGTACATGGCATTCTTCTTTGGCCGCATCTTAACTATACGAAAAAAGGGTGGATATGAATGCACAATTCATATCTCAAAACCATAAATGACCTGCACATAAGCACTCGACCGAGTGTCCTCACACACTCGATCGAGTTACATGCCTACTCGATCGAGTTCCTCCACTCTAGAATCTGGCAGAAACCCACCAAGACTCACTCGATCGAGTCCCTCGAGGTACTCGATCGAGTAGAGCCCACTCGATCGAGTCCCCTCACTACTCGATCGAGTACCACAAAACAGTAGCCTGCCTAACTTTTGCACATAACCCACACGATCGAGCTCAGCCAGCTCGGTCGAGTCCTTCCTACTCSATCGAGTTTCCCCCACTCGATCGAGTCATGCAGWCTATTACTCTACCCGCATGCTATCTTTAACTATGTCACAACATTAACCATTGTACATAAGAAAMTCATAYATAAATACTTGYAATTTCAGCATATAACCTCATCATTTAACATATTGAAACCATATACTAACCAMAACAACATATATCACCCCACATACAACACCATACATAGATATACGCATCCCATTCCACCTTCTCCAACATCATGCATCATACACGACCAACATCTTTACTTCATACCACATGCTATTCATACATATACATATACTTCAACACTAGCACATAACGATCCCTTGACACCCCATTGTGACCGGTTTGAAGTTGTAGGGCGAAAAAGCGGCCTTAGGACGTCTCCCAAGCCTTTGCATGAGCTCCTACCACTTCTACCCCGGGTTCATTTTATTTGACTCACTAAGTTCATTGGGTTCATTTGTTTAAGTTCCAGGATTGTCACTCTGATACCACTTTGTAACACCCCCATACTCCAAAGTACCTTACCAACAAGGCCACCTTAGGTATGGAGATGCTACCATCTCAGTTTCCCGAGGCAATGATAATCATAAGACAATAACGAAACAACTTTAAATAAAGAATTTAGCGATTACATCGTTTATCAAACTGTCTAACAAAATACAAATCAAAACCAAAGTCTCAAAATCCAAAACTACCACAAGACACGGACACAACGGAAGACTCTCTATCGAGGTGATTGCCCAACCATCCTATGCGCATCAATGCTAACCTGCTCAACATCTGCTCACCATCCCCGAATGGATCATCACAGTTACAAAACACAACACGGGGTTAGTTACTGCCACAATAATCAAATAAGAAACAACATAGCATTACCACATCATCTCCTCCATCACACCACATCGCTCCACATCACTGACTACACACCTAAGGTGTGTAGCCCTGCCAGTGAGGGACCGCAGCCGTACCCACCAAATCCCCGCTCATTATACCGAGCGATAACCCATGTTCATTAATGTGCACATCCCCTCCCGTGGCGGGCTCCACGGAGGGCGAATCAAGGGTGTGAAGCCACTCCCGCAAGTGACTCCAATCAGCCGAGAACGCATCTCGCTACACAGCCAACGCCACACCTCCACCAATCACAGAATACAATCACATATAATATCATAACAACACAACAACAATAATGCCATACAATAACAATAGTAACCGAGTAGGGAAACCCTACCTGAAAGCAATCACCAACAACAACTCAAGCAATTCAGAATTGATCCTCTACAAATCCTCCTCCTATAGATACACATAATCATATATCACAACCTATACCGAAAACCCCCAAACAACCACCATAACCCCCAATTAGGGTTTAACCAACATAAATGAAAAGGCATAAAAACAATATGAAGATCTTACCCTCGAGACAAGGAATACGATAAAGCAAACGACGCGGAAAACTACCGACTCAAGCTCCGAATTTTGCAAATAGCGCGAGTAAACAAAGTAACGATCTCTTGAGAGGTTTTTTGTAAAAGCTTAAGGTTATGAAATAATGAAAAGTCGTCGATTGTGATTAGTTATTAAACTCGCGTTATTAACAAAACCTTACTTAATCGGCCCGCAATACTGACTTACTCGATCGAGTAAGGAGGTTACTCGATCGAGTGGCCCTTACTCGATCGAGTACCACACTTCCAGACTCTGACATAAACAGACACAAACTTACTCGATAGAGTATGTCCTACTCGGTCGAGTCACCAAAGGCAGGGAAAACCGTAGTATTACAAACACCTACCGCAGCTAATATCTCGCAAGAGGAGTTAGATCGAATCCTTTCTTTTAATGAAGCATTGATGGCCTTAGTAAAGACCAAGGAGACAGTAGATCCATCAAAGATGAGTGCTATTATTTCTAGGCATAACTCGAGCATGTTTGATGGAATGGGGGAACCACATTTACTAGGTGAGTGGTGTCGAGAGTTTGACAATATCCTTGAGTTGTTGGCTTGTCCAGAGGGACTTCAGGTGGACCAGGCTGCATTTTATCTGAAGGAAAAGGCTGGATTGTGGTGGAATAGGAGTAAGGAAACGATTAGGGCAACAGCAGAGGAGAATGGGAGTGAGTATGTGAGCCGGGCAAGTTTTAAGAGGATCTTAATAGCTACATTTATTCCGGAACATTTTAAGAGTAAGATGAGGGCGGAGTTTGATGCATTTAGGATGACTGGGGATATGACAGTAGAGACTTATCATAATCAGTTTATGCAATTGTCAGAGTATGTTGCTGATCTCAATTTCAGTCCTGAGAGTTTAATAATGAGATTTGAGAAGGGCTAACTACCAATATTAGGAAAAGGCTTATCGCTGCTGAGTTAACTAATGTAGAGGATATTTATCGGAGGGCAGGGCATGCTGAGAGAATTGCTGATATGTTAAAGGAAGAGAAGAGGGAGAGGGAGGAGAAGAAGGAAAATGGTGAAAAGAGAAAGGCTGAGTCTTCTAGTGAGAATGTTGAGAATAAGAAGCAAAATTCTAACCAGTATCGCTCTTACTTTGCTAATAGTGCACCAGTGGGAGGAGTGAGCCGTGGAAGTGGTAGTCGGTCGGTGGTTAGTGGAGATTTTGTTGGTAGTTGTTTCWGGTGTGGTAAGCTAGGGCATAAGATCATVGATTGTAGAGTGAATTTGGGGAAGCAAGGGAGTGACAATGGGAGTGGAGGTGATGGAAATGGAAATCAGAGGAACTACCAAACACCAGTACCAAGTGTTGGAAGCAATAGAAATACAGGGCAATGGAGTACCCAGAGAAGCTACATCCATAATCAGGGCAATGGAGTTGGTCATAGTAGTGGAGGAAAAACATTTCGGACAGCAAGTACAGTACAAGGGAAAGGGGAGAAGAGTAACTAGTACTTATTGGGTGAATTAGAGTTTTATTATTTATAAGTATTGAAGTTGTTAGTAATTTTAATAAGGTATTAGTTCCGAAACTTTGGGACGAAGTTTATTTTTAGGGGGGTAGAATGTAATACCTCAGTTTTGAGTTTATTTTGAGATACATTTCCGTGTTATGACTTTATTGTGTGATACATTTTGATAAGTTTGATATGGTTTGATAATAAAATGGTTAATTGTGTTACAATGATAATGAGTTGAGATGGTACTCGGTTATGTTGATATTTGTTGAGGCTTTTGGTAGTATTTCTGGGTGAACTTCGGGACGAAGTTCATTTTAAAGGGGGAAGACCGTAATACCCCGTATTTTAATGTGAATTATATGAATAGTTTGCATTTCATGAACAAATAAAGTTAAATAATAATAAATAATAAAAATAGTAATGATAGATAATTACAATTAAGACGATAATTAAATAATAAAATAAATAAGTAAGACGAGATTTGGACTTAATGGCATTGGGCTTTGGGCCATGTGTATACCTTGTGTGACACTCTTATAAGTCGGGATTTAATAATACGATACAATAAGCTGTGACGGGTTTAATAATAAAATAATAAAATATTCTAATCGAGCCTATAAAAGGTAGAAACCCTGGTCTAGTACCTGACAAATTTGGAATTTGAAGAAAAGAGGAGTTCTAGACCTAGCAATCGTTCCACCTCGTTATTCATGCAAGGTAAGACCGTCATATGTTTACCATTCTAGTTCGTTTTAATCATATACTTTATAATAGTACGTCAACCCAAGACCGATGTTGACCGTGACCTAGCCTAGGGTTCAGTGAGCACCTTGTGACCGCCTTTGACTGGTGTCAATGCGGCGTTTGACCATAAAGTCGAGATTTGCGTCGGTGTTTAAGACGAGCATAGATTGGTGTATGGTGAGAGTTACGACGAACGAAGGGTATGGTCGTGGTTCCGGGGGTTAGGCGCGTCCAGGGCAAGTGTCGTTATGGACGGACTAGGTGGTTGGTGAAGGGTTTGCCGGAATGTCGCGAAAACAGAGCAGGGAAGTGCGATGGTTTTAGAAGGAGTTAGGGATGTTGTTGAGTATGGTTGTGATCGTAGTAGTGAGGGGGTGACGATGGTGGTGTCTTCGTTGAGAGTTGGACCAGGGTGGCGGTGGTGGCTGTGAGAATGAGGGAGTGCATGTATGTGTTGTGCGTGAACAGGGGAAGTAGGGCGTGAGTTTCTTGATAGTGTAGGAGGTGTTTGGGTGAGGACGAGTGGTGGCTGTAATGACGGTGGATGAAGGAAGGTGTTGGCAGTGGTGGTTGTTGTCATGGTGAGTGGTAGAGGCGGTAGTGAGAGGTGTTTGAGGGTGTATGTGGTGTCGGGTGTGATGTGTGTGAGGAACACTGTGTTTGTTTGTCGGGTCGGCTGATTATGTTTGGGAGCCGTTAGGTTGAGTAACGTTTAACTTAATTAAGTCGGTTTCGTAATTTAATTAACTTATATAATTAATTAATTAATATTTCGTAATTGAATCGGGTTTTTGTATATCGTAGTGTTATAAATAATAATATATATATTTATATAATTATATACGGGACGAGTTGTAATCATAATTGATGAATATAATAATTAATAATGATTTACAAAGTAAAATATAGATAATTGATATTGGATAATTATTTGTTTAGGTGATGGAGTTTTTCGACGGTGTTATTTACCGTTATTTGGATTATCTCGCTTATTGGATTGCTTTCTAACGAGGTAGGATAAACTACTCAACTATAACGTGTAATTTGTGTTTATTGGCATGTGGTTATTGTATGGATGATGGACGTTAATTTTTCGGTTGCATATTGATTGGTTTATGATTATTGAATGGTGCATATTTTTATATGAGTGAATTATGGAATCGGATTGAGAATGTTGGACTGCCCCAGGCTTAGTGTCTGGTGGATAACGTGTGTATGAATGTTGGACGGCCCCAGGCATAGTCTCTGGAGGATAATGTATGTATGAGCATTGGAAGGCCCCAGGTTGGTTCTGCATACCATGTCTCTGTTGGATAATGTGGTTGAGCTCAGTGGATTGTGAAAGTGGAAGCGATTAGTTAATTGTGTGGCATATGTTGTTTATTTATCCTACTCAATCTCGTGGTTGACTGTATATTCGTGAACACCTGTAAGGAACCATAAATGGGGAGCAGACTTGCAGGTGCTTGAGACTAGAAGGATAGGATCTTGGGAGGTGCGAGGAGCTTGACTTGACGACTTAGTTATAGATCACTTGTTTATTCAATAATAGTTCTGACATTTTAATTTTCCGTTGCGAGTTGTATTACATTTGTTTTAAAGTTAAAATTGTAATAGATATTTGAGTTTAATTTATCTAGTTGCCTTAGTTTGCTAAACTCTTTTATTCACTACCTCGGTTATTCCGAGATGGTAACAGTCTCATTTATCTATAGGAAGGCCTAGTTAAGACTCTTGGATAAATGGGGGTGTTACAACCGCTATGCGTTCCTTCCCGATAAATAAGCCTATATACTCTGTTGTCTTCATACCCTTCAGAGGTTCCTCTAGGTGAGTCACTTTACCCTTTGACACCTCCAAAAAATACGCAAATTCGTCACGCTTCATATCAAAGTTAGTGTTTTTGATTCTTAAGGTCACCCGCTAAGTAGCCTTGTCGCAGCGGAAGGAACTCAAGAAGTCGAGGGTCAAGCTTCAGTAACACATCTCCTCAAGGGTGTATAAGCCCCCAAACCCAACGAAACCAAAAATATGCTCCATATCCTCTTCTATTCCCTTCAGCTCTAACACCCCGGGGGCCAAACATCGAGTTGGGTTCATGGGTCTATCGGCTAAGGTAATAAAAGTGCTCTTTTGGGCCTCGCTTTCGAATACGACGCTGGGATATCCCGGGGCTTCAATAACGGGTAACGCCTCCAGTGCTTGGCGGGGTTGTCTTCCCGGTTGTTTCGGTTGTTCCTTGACATGCTACAATATCAATTCACCAAGCAAGGTTCCGGATAGACAAGATTAGAAATTTAGGATAACTATAAACGAATTGGAAATTCTTTCCATATTCCTAATTTACCGACTAATATAATTGAGTGAGAAATTTAACATAGTCTTCTTTATATTTTTAGCCAAACCAAAAGTTTGTTCAATTAAGACACTCATTTTCCTGAATATAATGTTCTTGTGAAATTTACACAACACTTTAAATCTACTTCAGGCAATGTATCACATTTCTTGTTACTACCAAAACTTCTTACACAATTAAATAAGGATGAAGCATGAAAATTGAAATTCTCGGTACACTTAGCATATATCTCGAAAATTTTGGCGATTTTAAGACACAACTTCCGACTTAAGATGAAAATTTCCAATTTGTCACATCACAATGCATTTTCAACAAGCCTTAAGGTGTTAAGAGACAATTTAGGTAGAGATTAAGCACGAAAACCAAATTCGGGTAAGCATACTACCCATTTTCGAAAAACATGGTGTAATTTTCAGTATACATTTTCAACTTAAGACCATACATGACATAATTAACCAAACTTGATGCTTTATGAAGTAATTAAACCATGTTCTTAGTGTAAAAATCAAAACATGTTCATACATACTACATATTTCGAAAAGTTTAGCAATAGTTTGGGACAAAATTACCATTTTAAGACAACATATAGCATTAGTAAAAAAGACAGTAGTCATATAAGGCAATTAAACCAAGTTTTACACATGAAAAACCCTATACTTCGAAATTTTAAGACAAATTTTAAGACAAACTTTCAATTATAAGGTAAGATCTAGAAATATCAACAAAGGTTAAGCCTTTGTTGATCAATTAAACCAAGTACCACACACAAAATCAAACATTTGCCTCAAAACCCAAATTTTCAAAATACAACAATTTGGGCCAAAATTTCAACATAAATTTTCATATTTGACAACAACAAAGGTGGAGAAAGTTAATTACTAGTATGAATTAAGCAAAAAAATGTAAATATTTGACAAACATTGAAGAAAATAGAGTAGATCTAAACAAAATCAAATTGGAAAAAAAATAAGAGGAAACAGAAAATCATTTTGCTTAATTAACAAGGATAAAGGAAGATTAATATAGTGGAAACATGAATGAGTTCAAGAAAGAGCAAGAATGGAGTTTTTGGATGATTTTTAGAGAGATTATGATGTTTCTGGTTATGAAGAAATATGAAGAATGAAGAAGATAAGAATAGAGAAAAAGAAGGTTTTACTCGAAAATTGTTCAGCCCGTGTAAGGCACTCGGTCGATTGCCGAGTCCACTCGGTTGAGTGCCCATTTTCACTCTATCGAGTGACACGTTTCAGGGATTTTTCATATTACTTGAAAATAAGTCCACTCGGTCGAGTGTCAGGACCACTTGGTCGAGTGTAGAGTACTCGGCCTAGTGGTTACTCGCACTCGGTTGAGTATTCCTACATGGCTCGCAATTCCCGACTAAGATTGAAAGAGTTTCGTTTCTGCAACAAAAGATAATGTTCGGAAGTCCACCGGCTATCGATGACCCATCCTATAACACCCCCATATACCAAAGTGCCTTACCAAGGCCTAACTTAGAACAAAAGTGTTACAATCTCGGTTGCCCGAGGTAGCACATATCAAATAGACAATAAAGAAACATTTATTAAACAAAGTAAAGTTTCAAGCGTTACGTAATTCAAAACTGAGTACCAAAATAACTGAAACTCCAACTCCAAAAGTCTAGTAAAAATCAGCGGAAGCTAAACAAAATGGCTAGACACGACGTCGTCCCATCTAGATCACCCACAAGCATAGCCATCCAACCTGCTAAACACCTACTCACCATCCCCCAATGGATCACAACAGTTTTGGAAAACAACAAGGGTCAGCCAACATACAATAGATCATCAGGAAACCAGATAGAACAACCAATACAATAATACCTGAATGAACAACATCTCCAACTCCAATTACTAGTTTTCAAACCGCAACCCGAACACGTTCACACACCGTAGTGAGTAGCCTTGCCACGTTACTTATCCCAACAGGTAACCCTCCCCAGCCAGTGGTAGACCGCAGCAATGCCGCCTAAAGCCCCATTCATCGCAACGAGCGCACCCAGATCATGAATGTGCACATCCCCTTATGACGGGAGCCACAAGGATCGAACATGAGGGTCAAACCATCTAGCGACAATGGATCCACAATCAACATTACCAATACTAATGATTTCACAACATCCACAACAAGATAAACATACATCATCACATCTACTTATAATCAACCATACGAAGAACTGAGTAGGGAAAGCCTACCTGACTAGCAATCATAATCAAGCAACGAAGGTGAGCTAGAACTGCTCCTTTACGAAATCCTCACCTAACAATGATAAGCAAACAATACTAATCACAAAGCATCACTAATCACCCCTAAATCCCTAAATCAACTCAAATTCGGGTTTGCTTAACTTATTACAACAAATCAATAAAGCATAAAGAATACTTACTACTGCGATAGACTCGGAAAACAAGATGTAAAATTGCCACTTTATCACCCTTGGCCTTTGATGACGGGATTTTGTCATCTATTCCCGGCTCAAAAGCAATTTATAAAAACCCAATTAAAGTAGTATAATCGGGGTCGAATCCACAAGGATGGCAGAATTTGTATTTAACTCGTTCAAATTCTAGTTTAGTCGAATAAGATAAGGTTGAGTAATTTACTAACAACTAAAGTAGACAAAAACAAGGCAAACACGATGATATGTAAACAATTGATAAAAAACTAGAGCCTTTGGGTTCACTTGGATAATTAGGCATGAAACAATGTTAAAACAAGACATGGGTGATCACAATGGTCAAGGGTTTATGACTAACTTCTTAGTCTCCTTAAGTTCATTAACTAATCTTCATTAGGTAAGACAAACTCATCGCACAAATAGAACTTCGACTTTCTAATAGCCTAAGCACCATGATTGATAATCCAATAACAAAGGACATCAAGATAAGCCAAACATGTGAGGAAAATATTCAAACTTTCATTCAAACAATCCCACGAACACTTCATGTGCATGAAAATGAAGACCAACAAACCATCCAAATGTAAATGTTAACAACCCAAATTCAAGCCCATTGACAACCCAAGATCCCCCTAAGCTCTAGGTAAGACTACTCACTCAAGCTTGAAAGAAAAATGTAAATAATTGAATAAACACAAGCAAACATTGTAAACATTTTAAAGATTACTACTTTGAATGAATGTCAAACAAGTAAGAAAATAAATGTAAACTAATGAAGTAAATGTAAACTAATGAACTAAGAGGAAAGTAATGAACTTGGATTGAATTAATAAGGATGAATGTTTTCTTCCTCCAAATTACAACCCAATACTAAATGTAAACTAATGAGAAATTTAAGATATTGCATAAACTAAAGAGTAATAAAAATTATATTGAAGAAAAATTACTTTAATTTAAAGACGGTTCTTCAAACTAATAACTAGGGTTTTTCTAAATTAATGTATGTAAAATATTCTAAGTTAATGTATGGATATATTGTAAGAG
>VHZZ01003136.1:91146-103358 GCA_009801015.1 Silene noctiflora | reverse complement strand
GTTGACCAAATAAACGAATTATCCCTTACGTATTCTTATTTTGAGATTTATTATGTGATCGCACTATTGTTGAGGACACTTACTCCAACAATTTTTCCCCAAACATTTATCTATGTCGGATTGTACGACTTATATTTACATCTTCCTTACCGCATGATTGTAGTTTAATGACATTTCGCTTTTAAACTTAAAAAGTTTTAAAAATCTCCCGTTTTACGCTACATTGAAATCTTTTAAGTTAACTTTTGGTGTCGTATATAGCGGGGTGTCACATTATTTCTAAGTAAAATAAACATTAAATTGATTACAAAAACTTATGTCTGTCTCAGCAGCTCGAGGATTAACCCACTCGCCCTTCTTGTTTTTCTTTGTCCGCTCAAACAACTTGTACATAGTGGCCTCTTCACCATGAAAGTAGCATTAAAACAAGTAAAATGAAGTATATTCCCCATTTATTTATATTAACCAATTTGTGAAAGCAATATATACAATACTTACCACTTCCTTAAAAGCATCGGAGCAACTCTTCCGGCCTAGAGTATGGGTGCCCAATGGTTTCCCATCTTTACTACCCGACCTTCTATTTGCCTTATTTATTTTCGAATGTTTGGAAAAGTTGGGATTGGTTTCTTCCCTAGTCTTAAGGCTCTCCCGCCAAGTCCCTTGAGTACATTATTAATCTCATTAAAATTGCGCGCCATTTCATTACCCTTTGGAATAATGTCACCAACGAATGACACAAACCCATTCGCGAATGTAAGAGATAAGTTGTTCTCACATTTGAGTGTTATCAACCTAGAAGCCACTTGAAACAAACTCATATTACTTCCCTCATACACTGGTTGTTCGACTTTTTCTAGCATTTTATAGAAAGAACAAACTAGGGGGTTTGGGGTTTCATAATGCACTTCTCCATCACAAAGGTCGTCGGGATTGAGTCGATCCTCCAATATTTGATCAACATTATCACGTAATGCATCTTCCACCATCTCACGATAAGGATTCTCACTAGCTACGATACTTGTACTTGCTTCACTAGGCAGTTTCTCACCGTGATATGTCCATACATAGTAATTATCGGGAAAACCATGCGACCAAAGATGATTTGAACAGCACTTTTCCTTTTAAAAGTTGTGTTATTGCATTTCTTACATGGACACCTCATTTCACGTAAATTTTTATACACACCACTTTGTTCCGCGAATTTCATAAACTCTTTCACCCCCTTTGCAAATTCAAGCTTCTGTTTCCTTTTTTTTTCGTCTAATCTTTCATACATCCACTGACGTTCTAGTCTTTTCATATTCTTATGGATCTACATTTCAATTTGTGTATATACATGTTATAAAAAAATAATTTCTTAACAATAATATAATAAAAACAAAGAATAATACACAATAAACATTATCACCAAAATATAACTATTGTCAACAAATAATCTTTCTTTCTTTGAATTGGGTCCTTATCACTCCAACCTAAACCCATCAATTTACGTTTCAAGTCACTAGCAAACACGCACTTGTGATTTATTAGTGAGGAAAAAATTCCGCAGAAATTCCCCTCTGTTCTCCAAATACACAATGTAGAATAAATACTAATTCCACATATGCATTCAGAGAACATTAAAGGAATTGTCAGCGAACTCTTTCCTCATTAATAAATCAAAAGTACATGTTTACTACCTAAGTGACTTGAAACGTACAAAGACAGTCCCAAAATGGGGACTATTAAAAAATTACTCCTAATGTGTAATTTTTGAACTGGTACTAAGTCAATATAAACAATAATTTCAACAATAAAAAAAAACACAACTAACAACAATGATTCTTAACCAAAATTTTAGTTAAACAAAATCTAACTAACAAAATTTTCATTTTATATAACTAATCTAATTAACATTAATTCTAACTAACAATCTACATTCTAATTAACCAACATTTTACAAAAACTAACAATCTACATTCTAATTAACCAACATTTTACAAAATTTAACAATCTATATTCTAATTAACCAACATTTTACAAAAATTAACAATCTATGACTAATCTAATTAACATTAATTCTAAATAAAAATTTACATTTTATATAGTTAATCTAATTAACATTAGTTCTAATTATTGACAACATTAACATTACACAAAATTTAACAAAATTTCCCATCAACATTTAAACTAAAATGGCTAATAACCTAAGTCATCAATAATTTCAACATCAATTACAACAATAGCTTATATCCTAAGTCAATTAACCAAATTAAACAAAAATTATTTCAAAAGGGATAAGAAAAATACCTAATTAAGAAGCAAATAACTAAAAGGTAAGTGAATGGAAGGAAAGAGCGGCGGTGGATGGCGGCATTAGGTGTCTGGTGGCAGTAGTAGGTGGTGGAAGTAGGTGGCTACATGGTGGAGGAGAAAAAGATAAAGAGAAGGAAAGGAAAAAGAAAAAGGGAAAAAGAAAAAAATAAAGGAATGAAAGAATATACCTTAAGGAGGTGGTGGTGACAGTGGTAGCAGCGGTGGTGGTCGCTAGAGTTAATGTGGGTGTTGTTGGTGGTGTCGGGTTTGGGGGGGTTAGGGTTAGGAGAAAAATTGATTTGGTGGAAATTGACGAGGGAATGACTATACTGTCGCGTGTTTTTTTTTATGTCAGAAAAAACTCCTGACAGAAATTCCTTCAGGATTCTGTAAAAACACGGGTTCCTGAAGGAAATTCCGTCAGATGCCCCTCTCAATTATTTGATTTCTGACAGCATATCAAAAAGAGTTCCTGACGGAAAATCCGTCAGTAAAGTCAATATTTTGATTGTTACTGACAGATAAAAGTCAGTATTTTGACTTTGACTGGCGGAATTTCCATAAGTTCCCCCTCTCAATTATTTGAATTCCATGCAGCATAGGAGAGGCTTTCCTGACGGAAATTCCGTCAGGAAAGTCAGTGAGAAATTGACTTTCCTCACGGAAATTCTGTCAGTAATTTTTACCGCCATTGACTTTGTCAACACGCCAACTGTTACTGTCGGTGTTTAACGAAATTTTCGTCAGTAATCTTTTCCTGACGGAAATTCCGTCAGAAATATGTCATTTTCCCTTTTTCTCTGACGGACTTGTTTTTCCCTCAGTTTCCCGTGTTTTTTTCTAGTGCTAGATACCTAATTTCTAACCTCCCTCCAACCACCTAATGATGATTGGGCCGCATGCTTAGCATATGTTGCTATTTTATGACGTTCCGTAAATCCGTCGACAAATGATAGCTCAAACACTCGTGTCAACCCCTTGGTCGTCATCTACGTGCCGATATGATTGTGTTTGGCACTAATTAGAGTTCATTTGGAGTTCGGGTTAAACACCGTCTTCATTTCCTAACAATCGTCTCAGTCCAAGTCGGAATATTCTGGAAATTCGTTGCACTAATATTATTTTATTATTAATTTCCACGAAATATCTTGCCTTACAGAATAAGGAAAAACCTATATCTTCCTCTTTCCTAAATAAAGTTGCTGAAATATTTCTTGCTGAGGAGGAAAGGCCTCAGGAGAGAAAGCAGTGGGTGCTACGCCTCTTGGAAGGATCGCAGCCCATGATGCGCCTTCTCCTGAGCTTGTTTCCAGCAGCTTTAGATATTTTCCGTATCTTTTTTCCTAAACCCCCTACTCTTCATGATTAGTATATAGAGGGTTTCGTCCTTCATATTTTTCACGCAAGTGTTGATGTATAGCTAGGTCGCCATACTCCATCAAACAATATTTATAATCCAACAAACAACTAGCAAGTGGTAAGTCGGAGTCGCTCCATATATGGGACAGTGCGCTTTGGGTTCTAAGTCCATCTACCTTAATGTGTGCAAGTGTCACAATTATCTGGGATTTTGGGTTTATCTAAACTAATGAAACTAAAGAACAAAAACAAGGATGTAAACAAAGGCAATAACAAATAATGGGAAGAACTAGGGTGTCATGGTTTCATAGAGGTAATCAAATGGCAGTCCACACCTCCCCACCTAACCGGTAACTTCATAGCTAAGTCGGCCATTATACAAATTGGTGGAAAGAAGTCAATTCGGGGGGATGCCTAATAAATATCCGCATCTACACATGGAGACGTTTTATGACTATTGTGATGCAATATCACAAAATGGCGTAACTAAAGATAAAACTCGATGGATACTATTCTCATTCTCATTAATCGGAAGTGCTAAGTAATGATTAAAAAGCTTGAATATGGAAACATTTGGCATAGATTCTTGGAAGAAACTTGCCCTAGCTTTTTACCAAATATTTTACCCACCCGAGAAAACAAACATGTTGAGAGACCAAATAACCCGGATTCAAGCAAAGGGAAGATGTGTCGTTATATGAAGCATGAGAACCTTTCAAGGCCATTTGTCGCTCTTGTCCTCATCATGGGCTAAGTGAGTGGTTCCTAGTATAACAATTTTGGAATAGACTCTATGAAGGCCCAAGGAACATATTAAATATGGGTTCCGATAGCATGTTTACCGAGGTGGATGACAACCAAACATGGGGAAAGATTGAGGAAATGGCGGTTCATAATTCCCAGTTTAGTAGGCCTCGAAAGGTTCTAGAAAAGGAAAGCATGACGTAGACTCTATTACTCAAATAAGTGTCGATCTTAGGGCACAATTGTGTTCTCACATGGATACTGTCAAATCTAAAGCTAAAGGAAGCCATAACTCAAGTTCAAAAAACCAACAAACCCCCTCAACAAGTCAATGCTATGGTAATGGCACTATCACTAATTAATGGAGTTTGTGAATGTTGTGGTACATTTGGTCATGACCAAAGTGAATGTGGAAGATCGAATGGACAAGTGAACGCATTTCAAGCTTATAGAAGTAGAACTATATTTTCCAACTTCTAGAATGAGAACACTAAGTTCCATCCCAACTTTTCCTACAAAAGCCAAAATGTCCAAAAATCCACAACCACAACAAACGTATGTGCCACCACCATTGAAGAGCCAAAATCAACAATAAGGTTTTCAAAAGCCTTTTGTCGACAAATAACAACAAGGATTCCAATCCCAACCTTCCTACAACCAATCCCAACCCTTTACACCAAATGATCAACAATTTGACATGCAAAAAGGCGGTTTTGTAAATGCAAAAGAATCAACAAGATTTGTTTAACCAAATTCTAAAAGATAGCCAAGCCAAAGACATTGCCATCAAAAGCATCTTAGCTCACAACAAAATGTTAGAAACCCAAATGACCCATTTGGCTTCATCAAGTTCCGAAAGACAAAAGGGTCAATTACCACCTCAAGGTAATCCTCCTACAAGGCAGGAAACAACAAATACCATACACTTGAGGAGTGTCACTAATTACGAGGGACCAATGATGCCGATTGAGGAAAATATTGTTGAGGCAAGGAACAAGGGTAAGGACATGGTCGAAGAGAGGATGTTGAAGAAAAGGATAGAAGAGGAAGTTGTGAAAAATGATAAAGTAGTGGAGTCCACTACAAATGAGGCTTTGAAGAAGAATAATGAAGAAAATAGAAAAGAAGAGGAGCCTATCATTGTTAGGTTTACCTTCCCAAGTAGACAAGCAAAACCAAAGTTTGACAAACAACTCGAAAAATTCATTGAAATTGTGAAGACTTTGGAAGTATCTATACCATTCACGGAATTGATCACACATGTACCGACATATCCTAAGTACATGAAAGATATTATCACCAACAAAATATTTGATAATATTTTAATTAATATGTACCGACATATCGTAATTTAAAAATATTTGATCACACATGTACCGACATATCGTAATTTAAATTAATAATATTTGATACGACAAATAATTAGTAATTCATAATTACTCATGTCCGAAATGGGTCATATTATTATAATTCACAACGACTTGTAATTATAATAAAATGTTTATTCATAATAAAATTGTTTCCTGAACAATTTCGAAACTTTTAGTAATAACCGTTTCAATTACTAAATTGAATCTTATTTAATCATTATTATAATAAGATACAAATTTCTTACTCAAWTAAAATATAAGGAATTAATTTACTTGTATCGGTATACAATAAAYTAATTCATTGACTAAGAGTGTTACCCTAGAGGTATGACCTTGAGGGGGTCAACTGATCACCACCATACATACATATGACAGTAATGTCAAACTCTAGTCAGCCAATCATTACGATAAATGTGGACCAGTTGACCAAATAACTGAATTATCCCTATACGTATTCTTATTGTGAGATTTACTAATGTGAACGCATTATTGTCGAGGACACTACTCCAACACATAGACAGAATTTTTCGTCTTCTAAACAAAAAATCATTAGACAAGTTTGGGTTAGAAAAGACCTACTTTTTTAGAGTAACTAACGTCAAGGGACCCAACTTAGCTTGGGTACCTAAAAATTGTATATAATGTGTTTCGCGGGTCAAAGTGAAAGAAAACAATTTGTGGTACCTTGATAGTGGTTGTTCAAGGCACGTAATTAGAGATAAGAATCTATTTCTTTCACTTAAACCCTTTGACGGAGGAAAGGTCACCTTTGGAGATAATAAGAAAGGAAAGGTGATTGGTATTGGTAAAATCCGAATCTCTTCCTCCCATGCAATTTGTGACGTCTATTTGGTAAGTGGTCTCAAGCACAACCTGCTCAGCATATCTCAATTATGTGACAAAGGTAATAACGTTGTTTTTCATTCTAATATTTGTCGAATTATATTTGAGGGAACAAGTAGCGTTATACTTGAAGGTCATCGTAACAGAAATGTATATATGGTTGATTTAAATATTGTGCCTACTAATTCCTTCTCTTGTATGAAAGCAACTTTGAATGATCCTTGTTTATGGCATAAACGTTTTGGTCACATAAGCTCACCAATCTTGAACCAACTAAAAAGATGGGACTTAGTATAAGGCGTTCCCTAAATTAAGTTCGATCAAGAAAACATATGTGATACCTGTTCTAGATGCAAACACGTTAGATCATCATTTAAACCCAAAAGAGTGATTAGTACAAATCAAGCTTTGGAACTGGTACACATGGATCTATGTGGTCCAATGAAGGTAAGAAGCAGAGGAGGATCCGGGTATGTCTTTGTCCTTGCTGATGACTACTCAAGGTTTGTATGACCAATATTTATTCATTCTAAAGATGAGACCTTTGATGAGTTTGTGTGTTTAATGAAACTCATTCAAAATAAATACAACTCAAATCTCATCTCTATTCGTACGGATCATGGCAACAAATTCGATAATCAAGCATTTATCAAGTACTGTAGAGCAAATGGTGTAGGACACAACTTTTCTGCACCACGAAGTCCACAGCAAAACGGTGTTGTGGAACTTATTAATAGAACTTTAGAAGATATGGCCCGTAGAATGCTCTTGTTTAGTGGTCTACCTCGTAATTTCTGGGCTGAAGCCAGTAGCACTTCTTGGTACATTCATAACTGTGCTATGATTAGACCTATCTTGAAGAAAACTCCTTATGAACTCCTTCGTGGTCGAAAGCCGAATATTTATCACCTACGTTGTTTTGGAAGCAAGCGCTTTATCCACAACAATGGTAAGAATAGATTGTGAAAATTCGATTCAAGAAGTGATATGGCTATCTTCATCGGATATTCTAATCATAGCAAGGCATATAAAGTGATTAAAAAAAGAACTCTTTGAATTAAAGAAAGCATTCATGTTATCTTTGATAAAGATAATGCTTTTGATAAGCCATTACAGGATAAGGAAGAGGTTATGGATGAACCTTATTTCCGTCTCTCTAGAGACGATCCTCCGGAACTAAATGATGAAGATAAGGAAATCGAAGGCTCAAATGATGAACTAGATCCTACTTTAAATGACAAGGGAAAGAGAGCTGAAGTTGTAGTTGATGATACTATAACTTCCTCTCAAGACAAGGACTCGTAGCCCAAAGTTATAACTAATGAAGTTATAACACTAAATCAAAACAAGAGTAATGAATCCAGGGATATACCTGATTCTACTATAAATCTAGGATCAGATTCAGGGGGAACAAGTCTTAATCCCGAATCTAATGATGTTCCAAGCTCTAGTTCGAATGGTGACACGTCCAAGAAATGGAAATACAAGGCCTTCCATCCTATAGAAAATATTCTTAGAAGTTTGAAAAAAGGCATTCAAACCCATAGAAACCTGAATAACTTCTGTTCATTCTACTCCTTCCTATCGACCATTGAACCCTCGAATATAAAAGAAGCCCTTGAAGAACCTGATTGAAATATTGTAATGCAAGAGGAATTGAAACAATTTGAGAGGAACAAAGTTTTGGCACTTAGTTCCAAGACCTAAAACTCGACCAGTCATTGACACATGGTGGGTCTTCAGAAACAAATTGGATGACACGGGAACTATAATGAGAAATAAAGCAAGACTGGTTGTTCAAGGATACAACCAACAAGAAGGCATCGACTATGATAAAACCTTTGCTCCCGTAGCACGCCTTGAAGCCAATATGGTTTTAATAGCCTTTGCAGCTCACAAAGGAATGAAGCTTTTTGAGATGGATGTTAAAACGACATTTCTCAACGGATATCTCCAAGAGGAAGTTTTTGTAGAGCAGCCTCCCGGATTCTTAGATAACAAGTTTCAAGACCATGTCTTTAAGTTAGACAAAGCTTTATATGGTTTCAAAAAATTTCCTAGGGCTTGGTACGACAGATTATCAAAATTCTTACTTGAAAGTGGTTTCAAAAGAGGGTCTATCGACAAGACCTTATTTCTAAAATCCGAGAGCTCGGGCTTATTAGTTGTTCAAATTTATGTAGATGATATTATCTTTGGTTCAACTAACAATAAATTATGCAAGTATTTTGCAGATCTAATGACATCAGAGTTCGAGATGAGCATGATGGGAGAATTAAAATTCTTTCTTGGTTTGCAAATTCAGCAAACAGAAGATGGCATTAAGGTTCAACAACAAAAGTATGTTAAAGAGTTAATCAGGAAATTCGGCATGGAAAACTCTCATCCAATGGCCACTCCAATGGTTACCGATAAAAAGTTAACCAAAGATGAACACAGTAAGTCAGTTGATAAAACGACTTAGAGAGGTATGATTGGCTCCCTACTTTACTTAACAACAAGTAGACCTTATATCATGTTCAGTGTATACATGTGTGCTCGTTTTCAATCTTCCCCTAAAGAATCTCATATGACTACCGTAAAAAGAATTTTAAGATATTTAATTGGCACTTCAGAGTTATATCTATGGTATCCCATGGAGTGTAACTTTGATTTAATAGGATATTCATATGCATATTATGCAGGTTATTATCTTGATATAAAAAGCACATCTGGTATTGCCACATTCGTTGGCCCATGCATTATTTCGTGGGGGTCAAAGAAACAAAATTCAGTTGCATTATCCACTGATGAAGTTGAATATATTGATGCTGCATTGGTATGTTCTCAAATATTATGACTTAAGAAACAATTGATTGACTATGGTATTGATGTGGGGTTTGTGTCTAATTTATGTGATAATACGAGTGCTATCATCATTTCTAAGAACCTAGCACAGCACTCGCGTACAAAACATATAGAAATAAGACATCACTTTTTGCGAGTCCAAGTTGAAAAGAGGAATATAAAACTCGAATTTTGTAGTACTGAGAAACAATGGGTTGACATTTTGACCAAACCATTAGCTAGAGAAAGTTTTGAGACTTTGCGGTTGGAAATTGGTTTAATCGGTGGCACCTAAGTTACCATAGATCTTTTATATATCTCGATGATTGGCTAGTTTAAGAAATTTCTGTATGACTGTGTCCGTATATTCCGCTGCATGAATATTTTCATGTATTTTGATTTTATTTACTGAAAAATATTCTATTTATGTGCTAGTATTTGTGTCATATACAAACTCATACCTTTCATGATTGTATCAAACAAAATCCTAACCATATTATATATCTCTTATATACAATATTTATCATAAAATTGCCTTAATCCAAACTTACCTAATCTTATCTAAAAAAGATTTACCCTACATTCCCTAAATTTACCACCTACACCTAATCTCTTACAAAATATACCGAAATCTTTTTACATAAATACCCCAACTACCTCACATCACCATCATCCACACATCACCCTAACTTTCATTATCGAAAAAACTCAAAAACTCCCTATTCAGTCTACCTCCTTCACTACCATCAACATCATGTCTCATCAACATGCAACCCATTCCTTAAGCAAAACAATCACCACTCCCACTGCATGCACTTCAACCGAACCTACCTCACAAACTCCTTTACCTTTGCCTCTACCCTCTACCCTCAACCCTCACCTTTTAACTCACCTAATCATAGTCAGGATGAGTCGATTCTTGAAGGGAAACGACGGAAAATCGAAAAGGGGAAGGGCAGAGTAGTTTGTGATGATGCTATAATGGAAGAAAACACGCCGAAAATTGTTGTTCGTGATGGAATAACTCGTACTCTGTTTCGTGAGCCCTCGAAACAAGCTACAAAAGTGGGTTTGGATCGATTTAGGTTCACCAAACAAGAAAATATCTTGGTAAATAGGGTTTCGCACTACTACATCCATGGTGGACGGTATAATCCTAGTTCTTGGCTCTCCAAAAATCGCATTTATGAAGTTCTTTGTTGATTATCTTCAATATCAAGGGTGGGAGCATATTAGTATGTTCTCGGGTCCTATCTATCCGATTGAGGTAGTTAAATTTTATGCTTCTGTCAAAATCAAGAACAGTGTGTTAAGTGCAGTTGTAAACGGTATCGATGTCACCATCACCATTCCTGATTTCTTTTCCGCTTTTTCGATTCCTCGTGATAGAATTGAAGCTAACCCTAGTCAAGAGTGCAATGGTGTTGGTGATAATCAGAAATTGGTCATAAAGAGGTATTTTGATGAGAATGACACTGATAATAGTCAAGTCTTGGTCGGTCCTCTGGTTCCCAAAGTTAAGTTTTTCTTAAACTTTTTATGGAACGCAATCGTTTCAAGACGAGGAGGCTGGGACAAGATTTCGAGTTACGAGTTGTAGATTGTGTACTCGTGGTTGGAGGGGCATAAGGTTAATTTGGCGTCCTTGGTTTTTAATCAAATTATTCAAATCAGTTTTTCCGTCACAAAGGAAAAATTTTATACTACTCTTGATTTACCCTATGGAATGTGGATATCTCGTCTTCTTGACATTAAGAGGGTCGTAAAAAAGGAGAGTTATGGTGTTGTGTCTAAAGACTCAATGGGTGATCGATTTCAGAAGTTAATCGGGATGAGTGCGGTTGGACCAGAGTTGTTTTTCGCCAAAAAACTTTTGGGTGATTCAACAAGAGTGGATGGGGTTATGGTTGATGTCGAGGAGCTTAATTCGTTTATGGCTGCTATTACTGAAAAATTGGAAACTAAGGCAACTGTTTTGGCCTCGGTAGTCTCGGGTTTGGGTCATGGACCTTCACCGGGTAATGTGAGTAATGATGACGTTCTTGCTTGGATGAAGGGTATCAATGGGAGTCTTAAGCTGATGGAGAGGGGCTTGGTTACGGTTCGTGATAAAGTGTTTCGTTTGGATGATCGTGTTTCCTTCTTAGTCAGCCAAGGAGAAACATTGGTTAAGGAGGGGGAAGCTCTTCGGGAGGACATGGGGCTCACGTTTGAGGCAACTAAGGTTTTATCTCTCAAAATCCTCAATTTTGAGGCGAGTCTTAATGGCCAAGCCACACTTGTTCGTAGTTGCTTTGACCTTCTTAATTCTCTCGAGTTTCGTACCCATCCGGGCTATGTGAACCCACACCATGTTCATCATCCTTGACCTTCCTAGCCCAGCCCTCCATTCGGCCCATTTTGCCTTATTTGGTTGCGTGCCCAGTGTCCTTATCAAACAATTTGTTTTGCTTTCCATTCGGCCCATTTGGCTTTAATATCCATAGTTTCTATGTGACACTCTTATTTTCACGTTTCTATGTTTATGCCGTGGTTCTTATTTTCCTATTCTCGATTTTATTGCTTGCTTCGTCATATATTATTCTAGTCATTTTATATGTGTTCTTGTCTTTTCGATGATGTCAAGAGGGGGAAGAAAATGACCATGGTGTGAATTGAAGGAAACTCACATACACTCTGTGAATATACTGATTTTATAAATTAACTTATTAATTTAAAGGATCTTGTGCATGCATAACTAAAAGAGTAAGAATAAGAACATATTACTTACAT
>VHZZ01003135.1:32767-63542 GCA_009801015.1 Silene noctiflora | reverse complement strand
GCCCCTCTTGATCTTGTTTATTCAGACGTATGGACTGCACCCCTCCTCTCCCATGACAACTTCAAATACTACATTATTTTTGTGGACCACTTTAGTCACTATTTTTGGCTATACCCTATCAAACATAAATCCGACACATTGACAACCTTTCATCGCTTTAAATCAATTGTCGAAAAATACTTTAATAAACCTATACGTCAATTTTATTCCGATAATGGTGGTGAATACAAAAAGTTAAATCCCGACCTTCTTGACAATGGTATTACTCATCTAACGTCGCCTCCTCATACACCCGARCATAATGGATTTGCAGAACGGCGTCATCGACATATTGTCGAAACCGGCCTTGCACTCCTAACCCAAGCTCATCTCCCACCTACCTTCTGGCCCTATGCATTTTCCACGGCCACTTACCTTATTAATCGCTTGCCCACAGCCACTCTTAATAATAAATCACCATATGAAATACTCCATCTTCAACCTCCTAACTATCATAAACTCCGTCCCTTTGGCTGTCTCTCCTTTCCTTGGCTACGTCCGTATACAACCCATAAACTTGAAAACCGATCAACACCTTGTATCTTTGTTGGTTATTCCACCACCCAAAGTGCATATCTCTGCTATGACCCGTCCTCTCGTAAACTGTATACTTCCCGTCATGTTCGCTTCATCGAACATGAATTCCCGTATCTCACACTGTCAAAAACCACGCCATCTATCACACCCACTGCTGATCGTTGGTGCACCCTTACTCTTCCTCTTCTCGACCTCAGCATACCCCACACCACGGTCCCACCAACCTCTGATCAGTTAAACCCAACAACCTCCACTTCGCCTCCTGCCGCCCCCTCCTTATCACCCACCCCGCCATCGCCACCTCCCCCACCACCTCATCCCCATAACACCCGACTCTCCAACAACATTGTCTGCCCTAACCCACGTTATGCCAAGCTCGCCCTCTCACCCCTCACACATACCACGCCTACAACAACCAAACAGGCCCTCATTGATCCACGGTGGCGCGCCGCTATGATTGATGAACACCAAGCTCTCCTTCGTAACCAAACTTGGACCTTAGTACCCCGAACCCACGCTCAAAACCTGATTGGATGCAAATGGGTATATAGAGTCAAGTACAATCCGGATGGAAGCTTAAAACAACACAAAGCTCGCTTAGTCGCTAAGGGATTTCATCAAAGACCGGGTATTGATTACTCGGAAACGTTCAGTCCCGTCATAAAACCCACTACAATAAGACTTGTTCTCACCATTGCTGTCACTCAACATTGGCATCTCCACCAAATTGATGTCAACAAYGCTTTCCTTCAAGGTAATCTCACTGACACTGTTTTCATGATCCAACCCCCGGGCTTTATTGACCCGGAAAAACCTGATTATGTCTGCAAACTCAACAAAGCTCTCTATGGACTCAAGCAAGCCCCGAGGGCCTGGTACACCGAGCTCAAAACCTACCTACTCACCACTGGTTTTAAGACCTCGGTATCCGACCCTTCTCTCTTCATTCTCCTTACGACCCAAACCACCCTTCCCGTTCTTGTTTATGTTGACGACATAATCGTTACCGGTCCCAATCAAAACCATATCGCAAATTTTATCAAACAAATCTCTACTAAATTCTCCTTAAGAGACCTTGGGCCCTTATCCTACTTCCTTGGCATTGAAGTCACCCCTACAAGGCATGGCATTCACCTCAACCAAACAAAATATCTCTCTGATTTACTACATAAATTTAACTTCCAAGATTGCAACCCTTCCTCCACCCCAATGCTCACCCATCCTCCCTTGATTCCCGAACCCAACCAACCCATAGAAAACGAATCAGATTATCGAGCCATCATTGGAAGTCTCCAATACCTATCCCTTACACGCCCCGACATTGCCTACTCAGTCAAYAAACTTGCTCAATTTCTCACCCACCCAACCTCCCTTCACTGGACAGCCTTAAAAAGACTCCTTCGTTATCTTCGAGGAACTCTCCACATTGGTGTTCACCTCACTAAATCGACTCCTCTTCGCCTTCACGCCTACTGTGATGCAGATCATGGAGGAGATACTAGTGACTATGTCTCAACCTCTGGCATGCTTGTCTACCTTGGCTCTAACCCCATTAGCTGGTCCTCAAGGAAACAACGCGCTGTATCACGATCGTCCACTGAAGCTGAATTCAGGGCTATCGCTGACACAACGGCTGAACTTCTGTGGTTAGTATCTCTGCTACAGGAACTYGGCATTCATGTACCACGACCCCCTGTTATTTTCTGTGACAACCTCTCCGCCACTCACTACTCAACAAACCCAGTTTTCCATTCCAGAATGAAGCATCTTGCTCTCTCGTTCCACTTCGTCAAAGAACAAGTCCGTCTCGGCCATATTCGTGTTCAACATATCAACGGCACTGCTCAGTTAGCGCTGACACACTTACCAAACCACTGCATAAATCACGCTTCACTGAGTTGTCATCCAAGATAGGACTTCGCCACCGCCCGTCCATCTTGAGCGGGAATATTGAAGATAATGCTTCCACCTCCAGTCAACCATAATCCCTTGATTACAGCAATCATATCTCGTCTATAATAATGTACATATTATTCTCTTATTTGTTACTATAACAAATTATTGTTTCCTAGTTTACTTGCTAGATTATAGGGATGTGTTCCCTTTTGTAATTATAAATAGCACTGTACAATTCTTCTGTTGAAATATACAAATACACATATTCTTTACACTGTGTTGCACTTAGTCATTCATTAAGTTTAAAATTTTTAAATAGACACCTAATTCACCCCCCTCCCCCTCTTAGGTGTTCTCGCCCTTTATGTTGTCAAAGATGTTTTTTCTTTAGCCATGCTAGTTTCGAACTAGGAAACGAGTTTATGGCTAAAAGCTTGATGAATCACATATTTACTGAACTAGCTCAAGCTGAAGTAACATGTATGAAATTCAGTAAATTTCTGGTAAATAAACTTTCAATTAAGAAAACGTGTTTTTCTTTTTCAAAGAGGGATGCTTGAAAAATCAAAAAGGAAGAAAAGCATTAAAGTTGGTCCGTCTAACCAGCAATCCCTGGATTTGAGTGCAGTCAAAGCTAAGACAAAGCCTTTGAAAAAAAAAAAAAAAAAAAAAAAAAAAAAACTTAAAAATGTTTCCCTCCCAAATCTGTTACTCTTAATTCACCTATAGAATTTCTGAAATGTCATTTGATTGTAAGAACTATTAATTGACATAAATAAATTTCCTGAAGTCATATAATTCATATATCACCATTTTATACAACAATAACGACATTCGATACATATTAAACAGGTCTTGAGACGTACGGCAAACATTACTAATCGCTTCAAAGAATCCCGCATATGGCAAAGTAAGGAAAATGTTTGCACAACTAAAGATGAAAACTTTGATACATTATATGAAGTACTATGTACAAGAACATATCCTAAACACTAGACTGTTAATAACTGCCTCTCGGTAACAAAACGAGGAAGTAAGAAAAAAAATTAGTGCTGCCGGTTGTCATCTGACATTCTGTAATCAACATATGTTTCGGGTGAAAAGGAAGGAGTATTCTTCAAGAGTCCTACTTCATCATCGCGTTCTTGAATGTACACCACTATTTGTTTTGTGTATTCACTGTTTTGCTTCTGTATTTCTTTTAACGTCTCGAGTACTTCTTTCATTGAAGGTCGCATCTCCCTATCATGCTGTAAACACTGGAAAGCTAATTCTGCTGTTAATTTCACTGTCTTTTGTACAACATAATCCTCATCATACCCTAGATGGGGGTCGACTAGCTCACTGAGCGCTTTCTTCTGAATTCTATCAACAGCCATCATAGCCAAATTTATGTCATGGTTTTCCCTTTCGACATCTACTGCCATTTTTGATGATATTAGCTCAATCAGAACAACTCCGAAACTATAAACATCACTTTTTTCAGTAAGACGGTAACACTGATAATAGTCAGGATCAACATAACCAGGAGTTCCTTGTGGTGCAGTGGACACATGGGTGACATCGTTAGGAAACAACCTTGATAACCCGAAATCAGCCACCTTTACTTTGAATTTATTGTCCAGGAGAATGTTGGTCGTTTTGACATCACGGTGGATGACATCCTTATTGTGAAGATAACACAAGGCCTCTGCAGTCTCAACAGCAATGCTGAGTCGTATAGGCCAAGTTAGTTTATTAGAAGCTGAATATTTACCATGGAGATGATCAGCAATTGTCCCATTTGCGATGTACTCATAGACCAAAAGGAGATCTCTGCTGGTTTTCGATGTACACCCATACAAAATGACCAAGTTATCATGCCTTAAGCGAGCTAAAATCTTTACTTCATTCATGAACTGTCCCATACGCCTGATACTATTCTCAAACAAGCGTTTGACTGCAACCGCACGCCCATCCCGGAGCTCACCTGAAGAAGTACCGTTTGAGAAAACTCCTCAACAAAAACTCACTACATGTAATTATGATGCCATAGTATATCACATAGTTTTATCATGGAAAATGAAAGGTGGGTTTTTTTTTGTCATACCATAATAAACAGCACCAAAGCCACCATCTCCAAGCTCGCGAGTAAAGTTATCAGTAGCTTGTTCAAGTTCAGTATAACTGAATAGATTAACACCATAATAGCTGCTATTGTTTTCAATGTTAGATTTCGATGATGGGTAAGAGGGCATGCTTGGAGAGAGATTACTTGAATTACTAGCAGTAGTGGTGGTAGTGGTGTAATCTTGGCTTGAATGAAACTCACTGCTTGAGTTAGGGTCTATACTCAGAGTGGCTGGACGGAGATCCTCTTTGGGTGTAGTCTCAGGGAGAAGTCTCTTCCTTCTTCGAATCATGAAAAGGCAGCCGGAAACTAGAGCTGCAACTAGAACAACTCCAACTAATACCCCTGAAGATAATATCGAAAACTTTTCAATTTTTATTTACTTTCAGATCCTTGTTAAGTGTTAACTCTGGTTACATTAGT
Source organism: Silene noctiflora (assembly GCA_009801015.1). Taxonomy (NCBI): domain Eukaryota; kingdom Viridiplantae; phylum Streptophyta; class Magnoliopsida; order Caryophyllales; family Caryophyllaceae; genus Silene; species Silene noctiflora. The sequence goes on along the minus strand of VHZZ01003135.1, from coordinate 58,537 downwards.
GAATAGTGACGAAAGCAGAAAATTACCTATTATAACTCCCGTCTTGGACTTGGATGAACTGTTTCCTGCAACTGAAACATGAAGTTAGAAAATACTCTGAAAATCCAACTTTGCTTTGTCATGATACGAAAACATAAATTATGACAGCAAATTATGCCTTAGAAAGTTTTATACATGAAATTTGGCAAATAGTTCACTAATTTAAAAAAATTCATTTAGGAATTAGGATGATACTGCTTTACTGTTACCTGATCGACAGTTATAGGTTCATCCCTTTATTTACAGACTGAAACAACTACTTGCAGGTTTCTAATTTTACGGCATCAGCAAAAGCAGTTTCATGAAGGAATTATAACATGTTGAATAATCAAAGAAGTATTCTTTGAATGATGAGAGCTTTGAACGAAGACTTCTTAGTCATACTTGGAAACTTCCTGTCTGAAATACAATACAAAAAAGATTTTGAAGGAATTCTGAGTTACTGACTTGTCTGCATAAGCCTGTTTGACCCTCTACTGCATCCTAAAGTTGCGTAATAGATCTTTTGACTTTGGCATTCAATTTTTATTTTTTTTTAAAGAAGTTGGTCCTCAATTCTAAACTAGCTATAAGAGTTGTTAGGAAGAAATATAATTTTTATGTGAATACAACTGTAACAGTACCCCAATGCCTCAAGAGTTCCCGGCTTCCTGCAAACCGCAGGGTGTGTGTTGGGGGGTGGGTAGGGGGGGTTCGGATGTAAGGAATCTTCAGTAACTTGTTTCTTCACTACGGGATAAAAACTATAATTTGTGATAATATTACTTTCAACCCATTAGTTTATCTGGTTTTTCAACAAAGAAACCATTACTTGAAGATCTCAATTTTCAACCTAAATATCAACTTATAAAAGTATTCTCTCTATCGCCAACATGTTGCCAACATTTCCGTTAATCATGTATCAAAAGTTCATGTTCAATGACCCCGAATAAAAATATGCAACAGTAGTTACCTAAATCAGAACCTAGCATTAAAATTTGGGTAGAGAAGGGTAAGGATTCATACCATTGCAATCAGATTCGTAAGATCCATTAGAGCAATAACAGGTAAATTTACGGAGAGCAGCATCAGAACCACACAAGCCTCCTGATCCACGACACCCATCACAAAGCTTGYTCTCTGCAATCCACTCTAATCCAAAACCAACGCGAAAAATCCCCGGTAAGCTACCACTACCGGTATTCTGATTAGATAGAGATTGGGGTAGTGTTGGCAAGACAACACTGGTCTGGCATGTTGCATTTAGGGTTTTAGCTTGAGAGGACTCGCTATTCTGAGTCGTATAGTAACCTATTTGGTTAGGGTTACTTGCGTCCCTACAGGAAAACGGATTTGCTGTGGTGGCAGTTGTACTAGGACAGTCATAGAAGATGGTAACATTTTCATTTGTGGATGCATATTGGTAAAGGGTCRAGTTTATGTTCAAACTTTGTGGACAAACACCATTAAATGTGTAATAGTCTTGTGAAACAACAGTTACAGTATCTGAAGTTGAAYTCGTACTGAGAAGGTAGTAAATCTCTGATGACATTGAAATCTCAGGATGAGAAACTCCGCAATCAATTTGAAAACCGGGATAACCACAATATGAAGGGCGGTTATCTCCATAGAAAGGGTAGCTTAGGTTAAATTTACTGTTAGGACACTGAAATTGCTTCTTACATTCCTCATACTCGTCAGTATCAGCTTCGACAAAATTATGAAATATTAAGGGGAAGATGAAGAGCATGGCGAAAAATGAAGAGAAAAATGGAAGCTCCATTTTTAAGTCTTAAGGACTTAAGGTGGCTTTGAGAAAGGAGTGGTTGTAAAATAACAGGGTAGTCACAAGAACCTCTTATAAGAAAACATGAAGCTCTCTTTATAAGACTTTGATCAAGACCCCTTCTAGATTGGGAGAAAGGATACCTTATTTTCAAGGTCAAAATACACATAATCCTTGACTTAATCTGCATTGCTAGATATTTCAGCATTCAACAATTTCTTTCTATGTGGAAAAACACACAAATTCTAGATGGAATTATTTGTTTTCTTATACGCATTTCGCTGCCAAAATAATCTGTAATCTAGCCTCATTCTGATATCATCCCTTAATAGAAATTCCTACTATCTTGGACCAAGGGAAGTGAATATAGCATCTAGAGGCAACCTAATAAATTGACTTGGACTAAATTATTCAGGTACCCCAAGCTTTATAACTCCATCTTCCCGTATACGTGTTTTTACCACATGAAACTCAAATAAGACATGATACCTGAACATGTCGTTTATTTTAAGGTAAACCCAACTCTAACGCTAGCATAGGATATACATTAGAAGAATATGATCATTAGGCAGAGAGATGAATGAAGGAATAAGTTCCGAAGGGCTGATAATATGTCGTGACTACCGGAAACCTAAAGTGTTTCATGCGTAATGCACTCCTCCAACTAAACTTAAAGCTCGAGCACTGGTGTTTTCAGTCATTTGTTTTACGGACTAAATTCGGCAACAGTTAACATCCTTTATGTAAAGCCTTGAGAACAGACGGCACATTTACCTCAGGAAATAGCTAGCTAGTGAATGGTAAACTGAAATACTGATATTTTTTTTCACCTTATAGGCTGAGCAAACATCAGTATCAACACCAACATTTGTCTAGTACCTCGAAAGCTCCTTTCTCTAGCGTGGTAGGTGGTATAAGACTTGAGTTTAGAATGAATTGTGTGTGTTATTGATGACTGAAAGTTACAGTATATATAGAGAGGATATACAACTAAATAAGGAGAGGAGCCTATACAAAGATGCTAATTGATTGACAAAATTATGCCATTGTTATATTTACAAGATATGATAGCTTGATTGAGAGATTATGTAGGATGGAATTGATCTTGTGAGTTGGTGATTTGATCTTGTGAGCTGGAAATATTATGTGGAAATATACTGTTAATACGCCCCCTCAAGTTGGACGTCCTCGTGGTAAGGACAAGCTTGTCTCGTAACTCATGGTATTGTTGTTTGTGCAGCGGCTTGGTAAGGATATCTGCGATTTGATCTTTGCTTGCGACATGAGAGATACGTATTTGACCGAGCTGAAGCTGTTGTTTGACAAAGTGGAAGGAGATGGCCATGTGTTTCATCCTAGAGTGAAAGACGGGGTTCTTGGCGTAGAGCGTGGCGGAGATGTTGTCACAGAAGATGGTTGGTGGTTGGGTGACTGTGATGTGCAGCTCAGAGAGTAGGTTGCGAAGCCAGAGAGTTTCTGTGGTGACGGAAGCAACAACGCGAAATTCAGCTTCAGTGGCGGAGATGGCAACACCTGTTTGTTTCTTGGAAGACCAGGAGATCGGGTTATGACCTAGATAAATAATGTAGCCAGTCGTTGAGAAATAGTCGTCTTTGTCACCTCCAAAGTCGGCATCACAAAATGCGTGGAGACAAAGAGGAGTGAGTTTATAGAGTTGGAGTCCATGTGCTTGAGTGCCTTGAAGGTAGCGGAGAAGACGTTTTAATGCTGTCCAATGAATGGCAGTGGGATGATGAAGAAATTRAGCAAGACGGTTGGTGGTGAAAGCAATGTCAGGCCGAGTGAGAGACAGATATTGTGAGCTCCCAACGATAGCTCGATAGGTGGAGTGATCTTGAACGGGTTTGTTGTCTTCGCGCAGAAGAGGAGGTGATGTAGCTATAGGAGTGGTGTTTGGTTTGGCATCCGCCATGTTGTATTTTGTAAGGAGGTCTAGATTGACTTAGGTGGAGACCTTGAGCATTTGGAGTGACTTCAATGCCAAGGAAGTATAAGAGTGGTCCGGGGTCCTTAAGGGAAAAACGGTTAGAGAGTTTAGTGATGAAGGTTTGTAAGTGAGAGGGATTTGGTCCTGTAATTATTATGTCGTCTACATAAATAAGCATATAGATACTAGTTATTTTGGTTTGTAAAATAAATAAAGAAGGGTCGGAAATTGATTGAGTGAATCCAATGGTAGTTAGATATGACTTGAGCTCGGTGTACCAAGCTCGAGGAGCTTGTTTGAGTCCGTAAATGGCTTTGTGTAATTTGCAAACGAAATCAGGGTTGTTTTGATCAACAAATCCAGGTGGTTGAGTCATAAATACATTGTCCGTTAGAGTGCCTTGTAGAAATGCGTTATTTACGTCAAGTTGACGGAGGGCCCAGGCTTTGGTCACGGCTAGTGAAAGAATTAGGCGAACGGTGGTGGTTTTGATAACGGGACTGAAGGTTTCTGTATAGTCGATGCCCGGGCGTTGATGAAATCCTTTTGCAACGAGGCGGGCTTTGTGTTGTTTGAGAGTTCCATCGGGATTATACTTGTTTCTATATACCCATTTACATCCAATGATGTTTTGAGCGGAGGAGCGTGGGACTAAGGTCCAAGTGTGGTTACGTTCAAGAGCGTTATATTCGTCTTGCATCGCTTGGCGCCAATGAGGAAGGACAAGAGCTTGCTTGACAGTGTTGAGGAGGCTCGTGGTTAAGGTTGAGGTATAAGCAAGTTTCGCATATTTTGGGTTCGGCTTTCTAATGTTGTTAGCATGTCGAGTGGTGACAGATTTTACTGGCGGAGGAGGTGCTGTTTTGGGGCGATGGGAGGATGGAGCAGGGGATGGGGAGGGGAGGGGTTGAGCTCAGAGGTGTTTGGTATGGGGTTGATGGAGTCGACGGGGGGGATAGAAGAGGGAGATTCTGTACTTGAGTGGGGAGGTTGGGTGGGAATTCGATGGGTGTAGACAATGGTGATGGGGTGTTTGGTGCCGTTAGGCAGGTCCAGGGAGGGTGATGGTGATGGTGATGGTGCTGGTGGGGGAGTGAGGGGATGGGTAGGCAGGATGGGAAGGGAGAGTGTGGTCCACTCATCAATGGATGGAGAGGACAGGAAGGCAGCGGGTAGTTTGGTGAAGGGAAAGATATCGTCATAGAATTTGACGTGACGCGAGGTGTAGATGCGATGAGTCTTTGGATCAAGACAATGATAGGCACTTTGGGTGGTGGAGTAACCAACAAAGACACATGGGATAGAGCGGTTTTCTAGTTTGTGTTTGGTGTAGAGCCTTAGCCAAGGATAGCAAAGGCAACCAAAGTTGTGAAGATTGGTGTAGTCGGGTTGTTTATTGTGAATTACGGAGTATGGTGAGTTGCCTTGTAAGGACCGAGTGGGAAGGCGATTAATGAGATAAGTTGCAGTACTGAAGGCAAATGGCCAGTACTTGGTGGGAAGATGAGCGTGGTTGAGAAGGGCTAAGCCCATTTCGACTATGTGACGGTGTCTCCTCTCGGCATAGCCATTGTGCTCGGGAGTATGCGGGGGAGACGTTGAGTGAGAGATACCATTGTTAAGTAGAGTGGTGGATAATTTAATATACTCACCTCCATTAGCGGAGAAAAAATGTTTAATTGGTTTATTAAAATGTTTTTCTACGAGAGCTTTAAATTGTAGAAATAATTGAGTAGTGTCGGATTTTTGCTTTAATGGATACAACCAAACATACTTGCTATAATGATCAACGAATACGATGTAATATTTGTAATGGTCGAATGATRTAACCGGGCTTGTCCAAAGGTCAGAAAAAATAAGGTCGAGGGGTTCGTTCGTTTTGAACGAGGAGATAAAGAATGGTAGCTTCTTGCTTTTTGAGACATTGCATGATTCATAGTGAACATAATCGTAAATAGAAAATGGTAAGTTTTTCTTAATAAGCTTGATTACATCATATGTTGGATGTCCTAGCTTATGATGCCAAGACAACAAAGCGGGTCCTTTGATAGAGGCATAGACTTTGGGTTTAGAAGGACACCACTCGTAAATTCCGTCTTTAACTCGGCCCTGGAGAAGTGTGGTTCCCGTTGCTATCGCCTTGACAAAAAACCAGTCATGTGAGAAAACAACAAACACTTGATTATCACGGCATAATTGGGATATAGACAATATATTTCGCGATATTTTCGGAACGTGAAGAACATTACTAAATTTAAGCGGTTGTAAAGTAAAGCTACCTATATTGGCGATTGGTATGGCGGAACCGTCTCCAATGATAAGGTCATCAGGACCGGTATAAGGAGAATGGAAGGCGAGGGTATCCAAGTCATGGGTAATATGATGACTTGCGCCGCTATCAAGGAGAAAATATGAGTTTGGGGCCGCTGCTCCATTGGTCACGGTGTGTGCTTGTGGTGAGGGTTGGTGGTAGCGGGTGGTGGGCGGAGCAGGGAAGGTAATGTTGGGGAAGAGTTTTCGAAACAGTGGACAATTGGCAATAACATGACCTGTTTCGCGGCACCATTGGCACCGACCTTTGAATGGTCGAGGGTTAAATTGGTTGGGTGGTTGGGCAACGGTGGTGGTGTGGTTATAGCCAGGGTTCGGTGAGCGATAGTGAGTCTTGTTTTGGTGATTGTGCCGATAGGCAGGGTTGGCAGAGGGAGTGAAGTGATTGGTACTGGGTTGGTGTTTGAGAAACAATTCATGCTGAAGTAACTTCTCGTGGAGAGCTTCGAAACTTATGGGTGTGTCCCGGTTACGTACCATATTAATAACTGGGTTGTAAAGTTCATAGTCGAGGCCTTTGAGGACCTTTGAAATAACGTCCTCTGGATCAATTATTTTGCCCATAAGAGCAGGTTGATCCACACAGGCTTTGACGGAATGAATATATTCACTGATGGTTTGATCCGTGGTTTTTACTATCGAATCGAATTTTTCTTTCAGTTGTTGGATATGAATACGGGATGGATTGGCATAGGTATGGGCTAGGATATCCCAAGCCTCTTTAGCGGTCTTTGCCCTTACTATTAAGGTTTGTAGGGCTGAGGTTATGGTGCCCATGAGGGCGCCTAGAATTAGGCCGTCTTGCTTAAGCCAGGACAGGTGTGGGGATTGGAGATAAGGGTATCGGTATGGTTGGTGGCCATGGTGATACACGGGTGAGAGAGCTGGTGGTGGGGGCGTTTGAAAGAGTGTCGTTTAGGTCGTAGAAGGTTGGATCGATTGAGACTCGTTGATACCATATAAGACTTGAGTTTAGAATGAATTGTGTGTGTTATTGATGACCTAAAGTTACAGTATATATAGAGAGGATATACAACTAAATAAGGAGAGGAGAGGAGCCAATACAAAGATGCTAATTGATTGACAAAATTATGCCATTGCTATATTTACAAGATATGATAGCTTGATTGAGAGAATATGTAGGATGGAATTGATCTTGTGAGTTGGTGATTTGATCGTATGAGCTGGAAATAGTATGTGCAAATATACTGTTAATAGGTGGGATTGGTTGTATTCACTTGTGCGTACTCCTTATGTTAAATGTTGGAGGTTGCTTCCTGATTTCCATAGTAACAATATTACCCTAGGCCTTCAAGAGCTTGTGCAAATTACGAGATAAGGGGGTCGGATGTATGTAGTCTGACCTCTATGTTAACAACAAGGGAGGAGCATATAGATAACCCATAATGAAAATTGCATTGACTTATCATAACATTAGTCGAGTCTTTTGATTCATTGAAAACGAAACATTACAAATGATCAATAATGAAAATTTCATGTCAATAGCTATTAATACTTGTCAGTAAAACAAAGCCAAATAGTACAATCATACACATTAATACTGATAATCTTTCCTGGTGCATGTGCTGTGTCCTGAACATCCCACCAACTTGTACACACCAAAGGGTAGTCATAACACAGTATCAATAATGTCAGCTATTCCAAATTAACATTTCTCTCTACTTTTCATTAATTCTATTATATAGTGGTTTCCATGTAACTAAACAGAAAGATTGTAGGGTAATACTACGGTTTTCTGTGTCTGTAGCTACTCTATCGAGTAGGACTTACTCTATCGAGTAAGTAAGTGCGTTTTACAATCAGAGTCTGGTTGTTGGGTACTCGATCGAGTAAGGGTGGCACTCGATCGAGTAAGTCACTTACTCGATCATTTACTCGATCGAGTAAGTCAGTCTTACGAGTCTTTTTAGTCGGACTTTGTTAATAACGTGAGATTAATATGTTAATCTGGTCGACAGTTTCTTTTCATTTTACATTCATCTTTTTCTTAAAACCTTTCAAAAACAAAGAGAGAACGTAAGTTGTGTTCTTCGCATTGTTGGCAAATCCAAAGGCTAGTGTTGTCGGTTTTCGGAGTTCTTTACGCTGTTGCGATCGTTGTCTCGTGGGTAAGTCTTGTGTACCGTTTTTATGTTGTTTAGCCTATTTTGGTTAAACCCTAATTGAGTGTTTTGGGATAATTGGGGGTTTTGTGGTAGTGATTGTGATTGTGTGATTATATGTTTATTTAGGAGGTGAATTCGTAGAGGAGCACTTTTGAGCGTTGATTGCTACGTGGTGATTTCTATTCAGGTAGGGTTTCCCTACTCGATCGGTTATTGACTTCATGTGTATGTATATAGTGTGTTTGTTAATATGTTTATGGATGTTTGGTTGGATGATGTGGTATGGTGGAATCGTGCGATGTCTATGTTGCGAGGTGCGTCCTCGGTTGAGTAAAGTCACTTGCGGGAGTGACTTCATGCCCTTGATTCGCCCTCTGTGGAACCCGTCACAGGAGGAGATGTGCACATTAATAAACATGGGTTTTCGCTCGGATAAGATGAGCGGGGCTTAGGTGGGAACGGTTGCGGTCCCCCACTGGCAGGGCTACTCACCTTGGTGTGTAGTTGGTGATATGGTGTGATGGAGGAGTTGGTGTGTTTGTGTTGTGTTTCTGTATTTGGTTTGTGTTGTCAGTAACTAACCTCGTTTTATGTTTTGAAAACTGTGGTGATTCATTCGGGGATGGTGAACAGTTGTTGAGCAGGTTTGATACATTTATGCACATGGGATAGCTGGGTGATTACCACGAGATTAGAAGTCTTCCGCTGTGTCTGCTTTTGTTAGTTTAGTTATCAGACTTTTAAGACGGTTGTATCTTTTAGTTTGACATTTTGGTTTTTGTTATGTAACCAGTTTAAATTCATTTATTAAAGTATGTTTCGCTATTGTCTATTTGATTATCATTACCTCGGGAAACCGAGATGGTAACACCTCTATTCCTAAGGGGGCCTTGGTAAGGCACTTTGGTGAATGAGGGTATTACATGTAGTGGGAATGTGGGATAGAGGGACTGCTATGTAAAACCATTAGTTTCGGCTCCATCCTTTCGAAAAGGACTTGTCAGGCCCTAATGGCAATCTTTACTATAAATGGCTGTATTACTTCTTGGCATGTAACTTCATTTCAGGTTGTTCCATTTGGTTCTAATTTGGGTCCGGGGGTTGTCAGTTTTGCCAAGTTGGATTCCCCTAACAGTCGTCCGGAGTAAGTTAAAAGACCTCTTCAGGTAATCCTCAAGCATTTATCAGAATTTCATAACAGAGATTCCCCTAACAGTCGTCTGGAGAATTTCATACCCCCTATGAGTCCTATCGCAGTAAAAAGATACACCTACAAATATGATCTCAAAATAAATGGAAGTTACTAAATAGCCATCCGGAGCTGTCGAAAGGGAAATGTGGAGGGATAATTGTCACTGTCAGTGAACTTCGAACTACAAGTTTGAGAAAGACAATTTTGGTAAAGAGTTTTCAGGAGGAAAATGTGCAGAAGTTGCCAAAAAAAACGTGTATTAGTTGCTGATTTCCTTCAAAATTGACATGAAACCCAAGCAAGACGATTGGTTTCGTTGGCAGCCTTTAACTAGTTCAGCTGATTTCCTTCTACATTGACATGAAAACCAAGCGAGAAGTTTGGTTTCGTTGGCACCCTTAACTAGTTCATCTACCCTGCTTTCTAGCTTCTACATAATTGATTGATTCCCAACTCAAAAGTTTTCTACCCGAAACCTTCTCCGGAACTACAAAATGGAGTTTTGTGTCGTGCCAACCAAATAAATTGCTCGTGCTTTTAGCCTTTCACTTTCTAAAACTCCATAAATCATCTTATGCCAATGGTGACAAGTATGAGGAGTGTAAGAGGCCATACCAATGCGGAAATATTAACTTAAGCTACCCTTTCTATGATTTAGTAAACCGTCCTGCCTATTGGTATAGATTCCTGCCTTCAAAATCTTTCCAACACCACCATAAACACGACCCTTGTATACAATAATTGTCGAGAATATCACAATCTTCTATGATTGCAGTTCAAACGTGACGACAGTAAATGGGTATGAATATTCATGTGATAGCAAAAGTAGTAATAGGACAGAGTATTTCTTCATAACCAACAATGCAGAATCCTCCCAGCTTGTTCATTTATGCAAGAGAAAGATTTTGGTGCCAATAGCCTACTATCACTATTTGAGTATAGTAAATTTGGCCAACTTTACCCACATTTTTCGCTATGCTTTTGAGCTAGAGTGGATTGCAGACAACGATCTCTGTGATGATTGTCTGGAATCAGGTGGGGAGTGCGGTTATGATACAGAAAAGTTCAAATTTGTTTGTTATTGCCCAGATCCGCCTTATGGTATCAAATGCAATTCCAATGGTAAAGGTACGAATCCTTGATCTCTTGTTATTAGTATTTATGTCAGCATCATGGGAAGATGTCATAACTCATAAGGAATGTTTCTCATGATAGGGTTCAAAACCGGCCAGCGTAAGTTTTTCACGATCTTTGTTATTACTAATATGTTTGTTAGCATCATGTGTACATATCGTAAAGAGTGTTACTCATGGTCGGAGTTCAAACCTGTAAGCCTCAAAACACCCTTGCAATTCCCTGCACACCAAAAAAAAAAGAAAAGAAAACATATTATAGAAACACGTGTGAGCTAGTCCAATGTAGGAAGATGCAATAGAACATTCTGTATAGGGCAAGTGTGCTACCGCAGTAATCAATTGGTTTTATGATAGAACCACACTTAGTTGGGCTTGAACCTGCGCCTATGACGTAGGGTATTGGACAGCTGAATGAAATGGCATGGAACTAAAGTTGCCATGGATACTATGATTACTCTACTGCCATCTTCCCCAAAAAACTAACTGTGCACTCAACTACTCTACTGACTTGAGAAAAGTAAAAATGTTCTGCCATGGTGATTTTATTTATCTCCTACATATGAAACTTTTTGTTTGATACATATAGATTGTAAGACCTGGAAGAAAATGTATTCTGATTTCTGATTTTTAATTTCACACTACACCATCCCGAAAATGACAAATTTTCTTTTGTCGTCAAGTCAAATAATAGGACTCCGGAGACATCATATCTCAGTTGTTATTAGTCGTAAAAACGCTTTCTTCCACAACTCAGCACCCCTCACCAAATGTAAATGTAGTGGAACATTCACATAAGGCTGGACTCCATTAGCAGTCTTGTTCGACTAACAACTCCTTTATCCCACATTCATCACAACTGTCTGATTTCTAGCACATAATTTCACACAAATCGTGCTCAAATGCTACCCAGAACCTCCCACCCAAAAATGAAATTGGTGCTTTGTTTTCTGTCTACCGAACTTCTCATGCTCTTAATCTTTCACTTTCTCCGACCACAAAAATTTCCTCATGCCAATGACGAGAAGAATGAGGAATGTAAGAGGCCATTTCAGTGTGAGACATTAACTTAAGCAGTTACGCTCCCACTCAGTTGATCTATGCTAGAGCATGATTTTTGTTAGGTTTTGATGATTGTCGTAACATGTGTGTTTGTATGAGCTAGTTACTTCTCATATTGTTCATTATTTTTAAAATGGTCTTATAACCTCAAATAATTTTTTTACAGGATCCATTTTCCACAAGGTATACAAAGCTGTGGGAATAATTTTAGGTATGCAACCTCAATGAATGTTTTTTGAAGTTTTTTAAAGATGATGAGAGACAGTGTTCATAACTTACGACAATACGCCTCTTAGAGATAATCTCCAAGCAGTCATAAGAAAAATATAAATGTGTAATCATCTACACTAACTTCCGTCTTACCCAAGTTTGTTGGTGTAAGTAGTAAGAGCTCTCATCTCTTAAACAAGTTGTCTTTCTAAAGGAGACTGCTCTAAGCTGTCAATAGGAGATACTTCTGGCTAACACCAAGGGATATAAAAATTTGAATTCCCTCTTTTGGATGAATGCAGGTTGTATAATAAAAGAAGACACTCTACAGATAGTCAAGACATTGATGCTTTCCCGAAGAAACATGGAGACCAACTTGTGGCAGTCAAACTTTTGAAGGAATCTAAGGGAAATGCAGAAGAATTTATCAATGAAGTTACGAGTATTGCAAGGACTAACCATGTGAATGTCGTCACACTATTGGGGTTTTGCTTTGAGGGTCAGAGAAGAGCTCTCCTGTACGACTTGATGCCTAATGGATCTCTCGAGAAGTTTATATATGCGAAGAATAGCCACCAATTACTGGATTTGGATGAATTGTTCAAGATTGCAGTCGGGATAGCAAGAGGTCTTGAGTACTTACACCAAGGTTGTAATACAAGATTAGTTCACTTTGACATCAAGCCTCATAATATTTTACTAGATGAAAATTTCTGCCCTAAAATTTCAGATTTTGGTCATGCTAAGCCTTTCAAGAAGAATGACAGTATAATATCTATGTCAGGAGCGAGGGGAACTGTGGGATTTATTACTCCTGAAGTATATCTTAACGGTTTTGGCGGCATCTCTCAAAAATCAGATGTTTACAGCTATGGAATGTTGGTTTTGGATATGGTTGGTTGTCGGAATAATTTGAATGCTCAAGTTGAACATAATAGTGAGCAGTATCTTCCTCAATGGATATACAAGCAGCTGGAAAAACAGAAGAAATAGTCGATCAAGATTTATTGAATGGATATGAAAAAGAAAAATTTTCAAAAAATGGTTTTTGTGAGCTTGTGGTGCATACAAACAAACCCATCAAGACGACCGCCAATGAGTAGGGTGGTGGAAATGCTGGAAGGGCCACTAGAGGCAATGCAAATTCCTGACACTCTCTCTTTGTTTACTCCTCCAGTATCACAGCCTATTTCTTCTAGTAGTGCCCCAATTTCAATAGAAAAATTAAACCAATCCTTGATACAAGCCTAAGTGGCAACAGAATCGACAAGATATCTTTCTACTGAAAACTCCTTTTGTCTATAGTTCCTCAGCAATCGAAGGCATACCCATCTATAGGCATCCAGAAATAGATTCCACAATTATAATGGGAATGCGATAGGGAGCCACCGGCTGCTACTAAAACTCGGTACCACCAAACACATATATAGAATAATACGAAGTAATATTAATGTATATACCTGATGTTAGTATGGCGGTAATTAGTATCAGGTGGCTTAAAGTCGTTCTTCAATATAATAATGTCTTACCAAAATAAGCTTTGCGTGATTGCACCTTTCTAGCTTGGGTTTTTGGGAAGCATCATGTTGAAAGTAGGTAGATAGAGCCATATTAATGAATGCAAAACTATCTACTCCATATATTGTAGTATCATACCAGAAATTTCGAAACACAAACTATCTGCAGTTTGAGCAAAAAAAAAAAGGCCACAGATGACAGAGTAGCAACTCAGCAGTAGATGAAGCTCATCCGCAGAGCAACAACTCTACATCCAAATACCAAGAATTGTTGGTTTGATGATCAAGGAAGAAATTTGAGATGGAGGGCTTGACAAAGTACGCTTACCCATTCTAAAAGCCCGCATAAAGCTCACACGAAGTACCAATCATGGGCGGTTGTTACAGAAACATTTATATAACCAACGTAGAGCAACCTGCAAGTATAACAGCAAGAGAATCACTCACCAGCAGAGTTTTGTTTTCACTATTTATACATAATCCTTGGTTTACATAGATCAACGGTATACAAGTTAGTGGATTTATGAAGTTTAAGGCAGTTGCTTAAAGCCTTAAACTACTCACTCCTCTCATTATATGCATTTGCACCATTTTTCAAAATTATCCACGCATATTTTCAAAAAGAGTACAACTGCAAAGAATAACAGGGGTACAAAAATGGATAAGGCGGGTAAATTTGAAAACGAAAACAACTTAGAATATTTTGTCATCGTCAAGATAGTCCGCGATTTAATTATTAATCCCTCTGAAGTGAACAAGAATTAACTGAAAAATAGACACATTTTTAACATCTGCAAGAATATTAAGTACTATCAAATGCCATGTATAGAAAAATATCAAAAGTCAAAAGTGACCAAGTAGTTAGAACTTGTCTAGAAGGCAAGTAGCTTTTCAGGTTCAAACTATCCTATTTCAACATTGAGCTTTGACTGCTGACTACTGATTGCTCAATGCTCTTCATCTACTTCTAATATCATGGTCCTAAATATTGGCTACAAACGCGATCACATTTCGCCACATTTTGAGATTATATTAACTTCATTTAGAGCGATTAGGTCATGACAACCAAAGGCAATAGCACAACTGTGATAAACATTTGATACTATGCCTTTATATCCTACTTTGTATACAACTGAATGATGCCAATGATGAGCAAGAAACATGAGGAATGTGAAATGTCATTTCCCTGTGGAAATATTAGCTTAACTTAGCCTTCCTAAAACGTATGCTAGGTACAATGTTCACGATATTAAACATTTTTAACATACTCATGTGGTAACCTTCGAAATATTTATAACTTGATCACAATAATGTGTCGTGTCAAATTTTAAACAGCACGGCAGGGTATATCGCGAGACGAAGTAAGACATTATTCTTTTGGATTTAATTTTTATTCAGTTGAGATATTTTCAATGAAGAGCAAGGCCTAATGAAGCTTAAGGTGCATACAAAAGGTTGTGTATAAATGCAACATTGACTTCGTCTAAGAAGGTAGAAAAATCCATGATAGCATTTACGTTCAGGAAGTGGTTAAAAGGAGATTCAATCCGACGGGCGAATTCAGATTATTTGGCAAGGTAGATAAGTCAAGAATAACTTGGAATTCCCTCATACAAGTCATTATTCCGATGGTACTTAGACTATTCACTGTCAGACTTTTCAAGGGAGCCTCGTAGTATCTTATAAGAGGTTACTGTGGCTACTGAAAAAGGAAGCAACGACCTTAATTTTCACAACATCCTCTTTCAAGGTCACATAAAGGCGTAAAAATGGTATATTTTTTCTTCTCCATGCTTTTCATCTTCCCTTTAATACTCCATAACTTTGTCGAAGCTGATAGTGACGAGTATGAGAAATGTAAGACGCCATTTTTGTGTGGAAACACTACCGTTAGCCTAAGCTACCCTTTCTATGATGGAGATAACCGCCCTTCATATTGTGGTTATCCCGGTTTTCAAATTGATTGCGGAGTTTCTCATCCTGAGATTTCAATGTCATCAGAGATTTACTACCTTCTCAGTACGAGTTCAACTTCAGATACTGTAACTGTTGTTTCACAAGACTATTACACATTTAATGGTGTTTGTCCACAAAGTTTGAACATAAACTTGACCCTTTACCAATATGCATCCACAAATGAAAATGTTACCATCTTCTATGACTGTCCTAGTACAACTGCCACCACAGCAAATCCGTTTTCCTGTAGGGACGCAAGTAACCCTAACCAAATAGGTTACTATACGACTCAGAATAGCGAGTCCTCTCAAGCTAAAACCCTAAATGCAACATGCCAGACCAGTGTTGTCTTGCCAACACTACCCCAATCTCTATCTAATCAGAATACCGGTAGTGGTAGCTTACCGGGGATTTTTCGCGTTGGTTTTGGATTAGAGTGGATTGCAGAGAACAAGCTTTGTGATGGGTGTCGTGGATCAGGAGGCTTGTGTGGTTTTAACACAACTCTTGGTAAATTTACCTGTTATTGCTCTAATGGATCTTACGAATCTGATTGCAATGGTATGAATCCTTACCCTTCTCTACCCAAATTTTATTTCTAGGTTCTGATTTAGGTAACTACTGTTGCATATTTTTATTCGGGGTCATTGAACATGAACTTTTGATACATGATTAACGGAAATGTTGGCAACATGTTGGCGATAGAGAGAATCCTTTGTAGCAGACTAATTGATTATGTTTGATGCCAAAATCTCGTACGTTTCAGAATACAATTGTAAGTTGATATTTAGCTTGAGAATTGAGATCTTCAAGTAATGGCTTCGTTGTTTGAAAAACAAGATAAACTTGAGACTTGAGAGAGTAATATTACCATAGATTATACGGAGTAGTTTCTATCTACTAGTGTAAAAATAAGTCAGTGAACGAATATTCCTTACATAGTTACATCCCAAACCCAACAGACACCTCGCCATTTTAGGGAATTCTTGAGGCTCTTATAACTAGTTTAGAATGACAAATAGGCTTATGAGACACCTCGCCATTTTAGGGAACTCTTGAGGCTCTTATAACTAGTTACCCAACGGAGTAGCTTCGTACTAGGGTATTGTTATTTTTTTATTCACTTAAAATTATTTATGTTTCTTCCGAACGACTCTTATAACTAGTTTAGAATGACAAATAAAAAACTGAATGTTAACTGATCTACTGCACAACTTTAGGATGCAGTAGAGGGTCAAACAGGCTTATGCAGACAAGTCTATATTCCTTCAATGTATCTTTTTTGAATTATATTTCTGACAGGAAGTTTCCAAAGCTCTCATCTTTCAAACAACTCTTCTTTGATTATTCATTATGTTGCTAAAATTCCTTCATGGAACTGCTTATGCTGTTGAGGTGAAATTAGAAACCTGAAAATACTCGTTTCAGTCTGTAAATTAAGGGATGAACCTATAGTTGTAGGTGCCCGGTGCCCCAAGTAGATCAGGTAGCCAGAAAGCAGTAACATCCTCATTCCTAAATGACCTTTTGTTTTAAACCAATGAATTATTTGCCAAATTTATGGGAAAAAAGAAGTACAAGGCATAATTTCCATCCAGTAGCGAAGAAACAACTTCCAACCACTCATCATAGTTTCAATTTCCATCTAGTAGCAAAGAAACAAAATACAAGATTTCGTTCTCGTTTGGGTCATCTGAAAACTGTCTACCTTCGTTGTTCACACAAACTAAGATTGTGAAGGGAAGAGGAAAGGGAATGCGGTGAAGAGCTTTCCCTCGAAATTTTTCCTATGTTGGAGGGATTTTGATTAAGCTTGGAGAAGTAAAATGAATCCTTCCAAATACCTCCCTCTCTATTCCCTTCAATCTTATTTGCTAACCAAGTAACTATCCTTTCCGCTTCCCTCCCTTTCCCTTCAAAATCTTTTATCCACAGAGACGCAGATGCATATATTTTACTCTAGTTTAAGGAAGGAACCTCACTTGTGCCTACACACAGGGGTATAGGCTTCCCCATTTGCTAGTACTTGTAAACATATTTACATACATAGATAAGGCCACATATGTCTCTCATGGTAACAAAAATCTTAATAGATATAAGCCAAAAACCAATCATACTTATTCCAGTTCGATCTGGAAAACTTCAGGGAAATGTATGCTTCTAGGAAGTGTTGCATAACTACTGCAAATATTAAAGTGAAAATTAAAACACTGCACAGTTCTCGGACATTACGCTGACAACATCATTTAAGATTATTCTTAAACACTGCAAATACTTCCTCCAACCAACTTGCTAACAAAACAATGGAAATAGGCCCCTACATTTCCCTCCCTCTCCTCTAAATCACCCAATCCAAGTAATACTAATAGCAGACTAATGTAACATCTAGGCTTTAAGCTGGGTTACTCAGGTCCTAAACCCAATGTCAGCTTCTCAGACAACTATTGTATTGGATTGCGAAAAGTAAACATGTTCTGCCAAGTTCATCTTTATATTCTTTAGTCTTACAAAACTGGACATTATAATTTCACCCATAGTGCCCGGGAAAAAAATGTATTCTGATATTAGCAGGCTGCACCATCCCCAAAAATAAGCAAATCTTCAGACCTCAAGTTAAATGATAGGGCATCCTTCCGAAACACTCTTTGATACTTCTTTTGCCTTGCCATATCTAATGAAACATTAAAATACTTTGTTTTGCAGGATCCACTTCCGTACACACAATCCTTGGTGTGATTCTAGGTATGTAACTTAAACGAAGCTAATAAAGTATTTTCATTTTCATGGTCCCTTCAGAAACACTTTTCCACAGTTCTTTCTCGGTTTCTCCCTTGTCAAATGTTGTAAACCATCAACATATATTGTTTTTCAGGATTCACTTCCAACAAGGTATGCCAATGAAGTAATTATGGATATGTAATTCAAACGAAGATTTTTAAGCATTTTTAAGTGTTTAATGGTGACTCTAACAACCATGTGAATTTTTTGGACTTACAACCTCATGAGTTAATCTCGAACCATTCATCATATTTTCATCTCTGTGATATTCATTGACAATATGAATTAGTGACCCTCTAAGTTCTAACTCTAAGTTCCTTCTTTTGAACGAATGCAGCTTGTTCAGTATTTGGGCTAGGCATGCTTGCTCTTCTGGCTTGTTATATCAAAAGGCGATACTCTACGAAAAACCAAGATATTGATGCTTTCCTGAAGAAACATGGAGACCTCCCAACAAAAAGATACACCTACAAATCTCTGAAAAAAATAACAAACTCATTTAAAGATAAACTGGGTGAAGGAGGCTATGGCATTGTCTACAAGGGAAAATTACCAAACGGCAATCTGGTGGCAGTCAAACTTTTGAAGGAATCCAAGGGAAATGCAGAGGAATTCATAAATGAGGTCACAAGTATTGGAGGGAGTAACCATGTAAATGTTGTCACACTATTAGGGTTTTGCTTTGAGGGTCAGAGAAGAGCTCTCCTATATGACTTCATGCCAAACGGATCTCTTGAGAAGTTTATATATGCGAAGAACAGCCACCGATCACTAAATTTGGATGAATTGTTTAAGATTGCAGTCGGGATAGCAAGAGGTCTGGAGTATTTACACCGAGGTTGTAATACAAGAATAGTTCACTTTGATATCAAGCCTCACAATATTTTATTAGATGAAAATTTCTGCCCGAAAGTTTCAGATTTTGGTCTTGCTAAGCGTTTAAAGGGGAATGACAGTATAATATCGTCTATGTCAGGAGCGAGAGGAAGTGTGGGATTCATAGCTCCTGAGGTATATCAAAATGGTTTTGGTAGCGTATCTCATAAATCAGATGTCTACAGCTATGGAATGTTGGTTTTGGATATGGTCGGCTATCGCAATAATGCGAATGCTCAAGTTGGACATAGTAGTGAACAGTATTTTCCTCAATGGATATACAAGCAGCTGGAAAAAACAGATGAATGTGGCCATCAAGATAGATTAGATGGAGAAGAAAGAGTAACTCAAAGGAAAATGATTTTGGTGAGTTTGTGGTGCATACAAACAAACCCATCAAGACGGCCACCAATGAGTAGAGTGGTCGAAATGCTCGAAGGGCCTCTAGAGTCATTGCAAATTCCCGACATTCCCTCTTTGTTTACTCCTCCAATATCACAACCTATTTCTTCTAGTAATGTCACGGTTACAGTATGACTAGAAAAAAATCTGAACTCACAGATACAAGCCTAAAAGACAATAGAATTTTGACATAGATATGTTTTATTACCATTTTTGTTTATATCTGAGCAAATGAAGGCATACCTGTCTATAGGCATCCAGAAATGGCACTGTAATAATGAGAAGGTGATAGGGTTTTACCTGGTTGTACTGATTACGGAAACTCACTACCACCATACTCATAAACGTGTCGAATACTACACTAATACACTCCTAATATATATAATGTGATCATGGTGGGAATGTGTTCAGTATCACCGGGTGGCTCAAAATCATTTTCCATGATAAAGTGATAGAAAAACAATCTAGAATGGTTGCACTTCCTAACTTGGATTTTTGGATTAGACTTTAAAATGCATCTCAACAGGTAGCACTAAATCAGTGTCTAGCGAGCAGAAAGTAGGTATGTACTGAGCCATCACCACGAAAGCAAACATTCCTATCATAGGACATTAGAAACCATACCTGAAACTTTGAAGCTCAAGATGTCAGCAATTCCATCAAAATCCCACAGATGACGGAAGAGCAACAAGCAAGTAGTTGAAGTTCATCCACAAGTCCACAACTCTATATTCAACAAAGAACTATTGATTAAAATGATCAAGAAAGAAAATTGAGATGGAGGACTTGACAAAGTAAGCTTACCACTACTAAATACCCACGTAAAAGCTCACATGAAGATTGTAGACCTGTCATGGACGTTGACGAAACATTTATAGTAGCCAACCCAGAACAACCTGCTAGTATAGCAGCAACAAAATCCACTCAATAACAGCATATATTCTTGTTTAAGTACTTAGTTTTCTTTCACTCTTTTACATAACCCTAGATTTACATCCCCAATTTATGAATACACAATATAATATCTCACCTGGGCAAACCATCGGATCAAATAATGCAGAACATTAAGTGTCATAAAAATGGATAAGGGAAAGTTTGAAAGCCAAGGTTAAGCAAAGAGAAGAGAACTAGCTTCTAGACTCTGGAGACATGCTATATATGTGCAGGACGAGGTCCGAATTGGTAAAGCAGTGTGTTGTGATGCAGCACACACTAGACAAACGACTTTTCTCTCCAAACCTCACCATGCTAACATTATTGCGCTTATTTAGCACAAAAACCTCAAAGATTACTCCGGTTACTCAGGAAATTTCAAATAAAATTATAGAAAATTGTACAACATTATTACTTGCTGATTACAGATACAATAATAAAAATAGTTAAAGTAATGATGGAGCAAAACTAGAGTACATTTGGATTTTGCCATCTCATCTTAATCTTTGCTTCTTAGGGCTGTCCACAACTTAACATTTTTTTATCATTTGTCAGGAACAGAAATAAATTGAAGAGTATAGCCACATTTTACACATATATCTTCTACTTTCTACGATTTGCTTGTTTTTTTTATCCGTAAAGGCACGATTTCATTAGTCTTAATTTTCATTCCTATTACTACTTAAATACCCCTCACTTGTCCCACTATATCATTATTATCTTAAAACAAATAAATTCTTTTGGATGTTTAGGTGTCTTTAATTCTACATTGTTTTTAATTTGGAAGGTATTTCTGAAACGGAGGGATTAAACCCAAACAAATACCAATCAAATATAAAAAATCTCAAAAAAATTAAGTGACTACAAACTTACCAAGTAGTTGCTATATAGATAGGATAAGGGCGTGGCATTTCAACATCCTAGTCTATAAACAATGCAGTTTCACGGAAAGAATATGTAATGGAGTAATGGACCCGTAAATTGACAAAAGCTGCAATATATCCTACTTCCTATGTATGCTTAATAACTAAATAAATTACTATCATTTCAGCTCAGAAAGATAGAAGAAGATAATGGCGTTGACTATGAGTTAATGAGTATTGTCTGTAGAGAGTGTACCTACACAACTAGGCACTTACTTCCAATGCAGCTTTGTTAGACTTGTTCATCTACCTTTGAGAATCCTTCACTTCCTACTTTTTATAGAACTGAATAATTCATAACACAATTATCCCAAACAAACGCGCTCGAATTCAACCCGAAACCTTCCACACAGAAAGAAAATGGAGCTTTATTTTCTGTCAACCATATTCCTCATTCTCTTACTATTTACCTCACTCCAATTCCGCAAATCTGCTTATGCTAATGATGAGAAATATGAGGAATGTAGGATGCCATTTCAGTGTGGTAATATTAGCTTAAACTACCCTTTCTATGATGGAAATCTCCGTCCCCAATATTGCGGTTATCCTGGTTTTATAGTTAGTTGCAGGAATAATTCCATTCCTGAGATTTCCATGTTCGCGGAAATCTATTACATCCTAGGAATGGATGCCACTTCAGATGCTATCTATGTCGCTATGCAAAGTTTTTGGGACGATTTATGCCCACAAACCTTGTTCAATACCAACACCACTATAAACTTGAGTCTGTACAAAAATACATCCATAGATGATTATATCACCCTCGTCTATAATTGTCCTACAACATCCTCAGAGGAAGAAAATGAGATATCCTGCCGTACTAACGCGACTTATAACAAGCCTTATAGCCCAACGGGTTACATTATAACCCAGAATATGGATTCCTCCCAAGTCACAAGTCAATATAAATCATGCCCGGATAGGATTCTGGTTATGGTGGCAATTGCCCGCATTCTCCATGAGGCTATATCAGATACAAATTCCTTGCAAAATACTTTGAAATATGGTTTTAGACTAGAATGGATTGCGGAGAATGAGCTATGTCATGGTTGTCGTGAATCTGGTGAAGAGTGCGGTTCTGATACAAATCTGGCAACATTTACTTGTTTCTGCCCTGATAGGCCATATGATTCCAAATGCAGTACAGGTGATAACGGTATGAATCCTTGATCTATGTTATTTTGAGTACGTCAATTATATAATGGAAGATATAAACGTAAACATGAACCAATAATCCAATATCAGTCTCTTCCAGATCGACCTTAACCCTTTGTTTGGATTCAATTATAGGGGAGAGGAGGGAAAGGCAGGGGGTCATTCTTGTTCCGAATCATATCTATGTAGCAATGGAAATTGTATCCTTCCCTTTCCCTTCAAATAAAGCCCAAGGACAACAGTCATCTGCAATTAGTGATAAGCCAACATCTAGTAAATATAATATGGGAATTTTAATGTTTGCAATTCACTGTATAATGATTACACTCAATTGAGAAGAGTGAAGAAAATCAGAAGCAATTAACTGAATTGAAAAAACTTAAACAAGGTGATTTTTCCTTTTGAACATTCAAATACATTGATCTGCAGGATCCACTCACCACAAGGTTGCCAGTATTATTGCTGGAGTAACTCTAGGTAAGTTAGTTTTTGAAGCTTGAAGTATAATATGTGGTGCCTCATAAATGGTCGAGAGAACACATTTCAGTTATATGCACCAAGAACTATGAATGTGTGACCCGTTAACACTTTCACGTCTTTTTTAGGATTATTAGGGCTTGGCATTATTACTGTTCTTGTGACTTGTTACTTCAAGAAGAGATACTCTACAGACGATCAGGACAACGATGCTTCATTGAAGAAGTGTGGATCCCTCACACCCAAAATATACGCCTACAAATCTCTAAAAAAAATAACAAGTTCTTTTAAAGAAAAACTGGGTGAAGGAGGCTTTGGCATCGTATACAAGGGTAAGTTACAAGATGGCCATTTGGTGGCAGTCAAAGTTTTGAAAAATTCTACGGGAAATGCAGATGATTTTATGAATGAGGTTAGAAGCATTGGAAGAACTAATCATGTTAATATTGTCGTGCTACTGGGTTTCAGTGTTAAGGGTCAGAAAAGAGCTCTCATATATGACTACATGCCGAAAGGATCTCTAGATAAATTCATAAATGGGAATAATAACTATCAATCACTAGCATGGGAAAAATTGCTCGAGATCGCAGTCGGGATTGCAAGAGGTCTAGAGTATTTGCATCGAGGTTGTAATACCAGAATAGTTCACTTTGACATTAAGCCTCACAACATACTGTTAGATGAAAATTTCTGCCCAAAGATTGCAGATTTTGGTCTCGCTAAGCTTTGCAAGCATAATGTCAGTATTGTACCCTTGTCACGACCGAGAGGAACAGTGGGATTCATTGCTCCTGAGGTATACCGCCAGAGTTCTGGGGGCGGCTCTCATAAATCAGATGTCTACAGCTATGGAATGTTGGTTTTGGAAATGGTTGGTTGTCGAAAAAATGTGCATGCTCAAATTCGAAGTAGTACTCAATATTTTCCCTATTGGATATACGACCAGCTGGAACAAACTGAAGAAATTGCTCATCAAGATATACTAAATGGAGATGAAAATGGAACATTGAAGAAAATGATTTTGGTTGGCTTGTGGTGTATTCAAGAAAATCCTTCAGATAGACCACCAATGACTAGGGTGGTGGAAATGCTGGTAGGGCCTCTAGAGTCATTGCAAGTTCCTCCCAGGCCCTCTTTGTCACAGCATAATTCTAGTGACGAAGTTACTGAAAAAATAAGCAGTTTCCCTACTCATCAAATGTCGCAGCATAATTCTACTGAACCCCTAATTTTATTGTGAAAAAAAGAAAAGAAGTAATCCACAAATAAAAGTCGGAGGAGCAGTTTTCTTAATCATCACGTTGTCCTTTCCTTTTCTTCCTGTTTTTCGTAATTTATGTTAGCCAACATCAAATAAATCTGGGATTGAGGCTGTAGTGTTATTAATGTTGTTGTAGTAGTAGATTCATCACAATCTATAATAGAAGGGAAAAAAATTTGCTTTCAATGTTATTAGATATCTCTCTAATGGAAGAATTTTAGTGTACAGTTTCTGTGGAACCGAAAGTACTACAGTTTTGGGCAACTCCATGCTAAGGTAATACGTGATGAGCATGTGAATTTTTTACTGGTGAATTTATAACTTTGATCTTTGATAGTTCATTTCCACAAATAAGCACATATATACCACAATAATTTCAATTTATTGGACCCTTATAGCTCGGAATTTGTAACTTGGATCATTAACAGATCACTGAAGACTAACTCATGAAATGATGACATAAACAAGTTCGAATCAATGCAATTTCTCACTTCAATCCTTGGATTAACAGGGACTATAGTCGTCTATAGAATATGAAGTAGATAGAGATTGAGCCATATTTATGAAAGCACAACCCATCCATATTATACGAATAATACCTGATGCTCAAAATATCAGCCGTTTTGAGCAAAATCCCACAGAACTGCAACTCAAAATTCAATGATTCTGCAGATCACAACTGATCAAATTAGTGATGGCAAATAGTCCGTATTTAAACACCAAATGTATTGATGTAATGACTGTCAAAAGAAATTTAAAAATGGCCACCTGATAAAGTAATTGCCCACATAGAGCGCTAGCTACGGCTGTAAACCAGTCGTGGTCATTAAAGGAACTGACAAAGAACAATCTGCTAGTCTAACAAAACCAAAACCACGTACCATTTTTCTTTACAGTAATTGGATTCTAGGAACCCTTGATTGAACAAAACCAAATTTTTAGAAGAATAAATTTGTGTGAAAAAATATTGTTATTCCATTGAAGCAATTCATCAAACAGTTGTCGTACATCAGTGCATTAACCTAAACTGGCGAAAGATGCACCCAACACCCAGAATTAAAGATTTATTTTTAAAAAAAAATCAAGCAAACTACGGCGATAAAAGATGAACCGACCTTGAGGGTACAGAGATCACACAATTTAAAGGTTTTTTTTTTTTTATGAGGTCAATTGTGAATTATAAATGGTAGGAGGTGCATGACTTTCCGCAACATAATTATGGCGGGAATGTTTTGAAAATTATTAGTTAACAGGAGAAAAATGTAACTCGAGATTAGCCGGCCCGGCGGGCTAATTAAATTCTGTCCACGTAATTGTTAGGGTATGGCTAGGGTGTCATATACTATGATATGGATATCTTATGGATACTCAAGCAAGATTAAGATTAGTATTAAGATTAGTATAGATTCCGTGTAATACATGTACAGTTTATATAGCATGTTTACATATTAGTTTTATTGCATTTATCGTTTAAATTGATAACCATTAATTTTTATATTTAGCTCTTCAACTCATTTACTGTTGCAGTTAATTATTTAATTTAATTCACTCTTATCATATGGAATGAAAAGGGGTTTGCTAAAGATTGTCTCTAACTTTACTCATCTCGCCCCTAAATATTACCTTTTTGCCCTTGTTTAATTAATTTGGTTATTTGTTATTTGAACTTTAGTTTTCGTATTATAT
>VHZZ01003134.1:23542-35762 GCA_009801015.1 Silene noctiflora | reverse complement strand
CAATCTTCTTCTTTTCTCATCCTCCTTCTTTGTAAGTAAGAAAGTTTCTGTTTTCCTCCCTTTGCCCCAAATTTTGAAATCCTCATCTCTCCATTATGGGAGAATTCTTCATCTAACATGTTCTACTTTGTGTTTAGGTGAGAACTTGGACGACCCGGAGAACGATTCTTACATTGTTGACGATTCCCTTGAAGAGTAGCGTGCTAAAGAGATAACGGTGATAGGTTACTCGACTTTACACCTAACTTATGTGTTTTATATGCTAATTTATGGTTTTGTTGTGTTAAAGTTAGTAACTTTGGCTAAATTCATCTTATTGTGAATATTGGCATTAAATTATGGTTTTCTCATATGTTTGATGGTTAATATGTCTCCTCAAGGATGTATACATGATGTATGTTAAGTATGCCATATGAAAATTGGTTGAAAATGGTTGTTGGAATCTTGTTGAGTTACATTGGTTAATGTATGAGCATGTAAACTAGTGAATAATTGGTCTTTCATATGCATAACTATGTTTGCGACGGTCTTGTATACACGTATATGCAGGGTTTTGTATGGTTGGAACATGCTGGAAATGAATTTACATGGAAATTCTGAAACTGTATGTCAAAGAGTCGAAATTGAGGAAATTTTCGTGTACAGGTGTCCCCAGCCAGTGGACCGGTTGCCAGTCCACAGACCGGCTGGGAACATTCTGTTTCATTTTTGTTCGAATTTATGTTGGGGATGTCCCAGCCGGTGGACCGGCTGCCGCTCCACTGGCCGGCTTGGAGTGGTTTGTATGTTGTGTTCATTTTTCAAATGCGAGGTATAACCAGCCGGTGGACCGGCTGCCGGTCCACTGCCGGCTGGGAGATTTTTGTTTAAAAATTAAAATTTTTGGGTCTGAGTGTTCTCCCAGCCGGTAGGCCGGCTGTCGGTCCACTACCGGCTGGGAGGTTTCTGTTATAATTTTGGGAAATTGGGTGAAGTAAGGTGTCCCAGCTGGTGGACCGGCTGCTGGTCCACTGTCCGGCTGGGAAGTTTCTATTTTGTTTTTATAGGTTTTGGTCTAAGAAGTTGGCTGGGCCGGTTGGCCGGCGGCCGGTCACTTGGACCGGCTGGGAGCCCCTGCTTCATTGTTTATCCTCTTTTCACTCAATGTATGATAGATATGTTTCACGTATATGATTTATTTACATTGTATCATATTTACATGGATTGTTTACATTTCATCTTGAGCTATGAGTTGTCCCATTATATGATCATGGTATGTCATGTGTTGTTCATGATTAAACTATCATATGCTTGGATGGTTAGAACCGTGTCCGTAAGGTATTGATATCACCCTATCTCTATGCTTGACTACTACCTTAGATCTTCCGCCACACTCGTGCGGTACGGGCGAGTGGGGTACTCGATTCTTGTGTATAGGTCGAGTATTGGATGCGGAGTTATGTGTCGCATGTCAAATCGGAAGGGAGTAACTTCCGAGAGTCTGGATCCAGGTCTTAGGCTAGGATGTACCTAGCTAGTCATCCTACCAAGGGTTGCGTTACTGTCTAAAGGTGTTAAAGTCTTTGCATGGCGTTGCGTAGAAGATGATCTTTCCCTTAAGATCGCGTGTTCCTTGTTTGTGGTGTCTCGGACATGCTTTAAAGGTAGCCTCTGAGTCGGACACATGTATGCTTTCTATGTTGATCATATCGGATACTAGTGTTGAGATGCAAGCCACTAGTTGTGATATGATACCCTCTTATATGTAATGTTCACATTTTACGATTGCTTCTAAATGAGTATGTACGTCCTTCCGATATTCATTATGAATGTTTATATTCCCGTTTGTCTGCATTTCGGTGTATTGTGGCTTGGAGAACCTTGAGTTACTCCCCACTGACTGTGGCGTTCATGTTTACATGAATGACAGGTTAGTGATGCAGCTTATCTGGGTTGGAGCATGAGTGAGCTAGCGAGCATTAGACCCTTGGACTTGACTTTGTTTTCGTAGCTAGACTCACCAATTTATCGTACATTTGTTATTCGTGGGTTATCTTTTCCCCAAACTTTTATCACTTGAGTTTGTATAACTTAGCTTGTGATCGTATTTGTTTTATGTTAGAGACTGCGCCTTGATTGACATGCAACCGAAAATTTTGGGCCTGGATGCTGATGTCGCTGTACTTGAAGCGCATAATCTGTTTGAACTCATCGGCGTCGGCGAGTTAGATGTGACTCACCTGTTAGTTTGGATAAAGTAAGTTTATTAATAAAAATAGTCGGTTGGTTTTATGTATAACGAAGTTTAATTTATCTACGCCATCAATGATAATAACATATGTACCGTGTGACGTAATAGGTACAAGTATACTCACATCCAAACAAACAAGGCTAAGTATGGAGAATACGCCTACGGATTCTTGTGTCCTTCCAGGTTCTCTCTGTAGGGGGCCTTACTGAAACCCCGATAACAAATCCAATATATCGCTCAACGGTTGTCGACCGCGGCAAAACTGTGGCTTGCCCCATACAATGTTCCTGGTGTTAACACGTATGTATAGTACTTTATTATAATGAACCAAGATTCCATTAATTTATTAACATGCTTAAATGTATACGAATTAATAGCTCAATTTCGAAATTTATATTTCATAGGAATCATTGGGTGCTAGTGGCAATCAATACGAGATCAAGTACAGTCTACTGGATTGACTCTTGCGGTCGCAAACCTGAGAAAGAATTTGTGGATATGATAAAAGAGTATGTTTACAACCTTTAATAATCTCATTTGTTATTGTATGACCTTTGAATTATATTATCTGTCACATCAATATTACTGACCCATATGGTAATTAAAATTTCGTGAATGAACTAGGGTTTTTAAACAAAAAAGAATGTTAAACGAACTTGAGAGACATGAGCCCTACTCTGAGCCAATCATTAACACTATACAAGTACTTATCTTCTTAATGAATACTCGTATCATTCAATTTATGTTTATGAGAGAGGTGGATCTAATTTAGCTTATTTGTATGTAATTTATATAATATAGTCTCCTCTTCAGGCAGACGATAGACAATGCGGCTATTGCGTTTGTCGGTTCATGTGGGAGATTGTCAAAGGAAAATATTTCACAATTCCTCCTCGAGTAAGTGTTTTAAAAAATATTAAAGCATTACGTAACTTGGGGGTTTAATTCTGTATATTTTCCATTTATTCCCTATATTTTGGTTTGTAGTTTCTAATAGTACCCAACTCATCAAAAGTAGTAGTGCAAAGTATGTACATGGTAGCAGAGATCAATAATGTTAGAGAAGAGTGGGGCAAATATTTGTTTTTCAACTCAGAAGCTCGATGGCGGTCAACTCTAGATCGATCCTTACGTGTATAGATCATTCTGTATATTTGTATCATTTTGAAGCTGGCTGGATTGAATTTATTGATCATTGTGTGTATTATTTTGATGCTGGTTGGGTTGAATTTATTGATCATTGTGTGTATTATTTTGATGCTAGTTGGGTTGAATTTACTGATAATTCAGTGTATCATTTTTATTTGGTCTGGGATGAATTGATCATGGCTGGGTTAAAGTTACAGTGCAGTGTAGCTACTGAAATGCTACTGAAAAAATTGCATATTCAGCAGCTGTAGGATTCAAAAGGAATTTAAAAAAATATGGACATAAAGGATAAGGGTTCAAACAAACCCGTTGTCACATATACAACAACGGTTATTTTTAAAACCAAACCGTTAACATATTTTTCCCACCATTGCTGAAAAAAATTTGGCGCCAGCATTTACATTGGTTTTTGTATCAAACAAAATTGTTGTTATAATTTCCCTCCAACGGAAAACAACAACAGAAAAAGCCCGTTGTCAATATAAAATTTTATAACGGTTATTGTACAGAAAAACTGTTTCCCGTTTCACGTTTTTTCACGGTTTTTTTTCTTTGTAAACAATTAACAACGGTTTGTATAAAGTCAAACTGTTGCCAGATTTAGGTTTCACAACCTTTTCTCGCCGTTGTTACATTATTTTACCACGGTTTCATAAACCGTTAACAACGGTTCCGTGTTTTATCTAAGTCGTTGTCACTAATTAACAAGAGTCAATGTAATAACGGTTCCGTATTTTTATTCACAACGGTATTATACCTTATTTAACCGTTGTTATATGTGTTATTTGGCGTAGCGATAAGTTTTTAAAACTCCGTAATTAATGTTTTTTCAATATTTTTAAGGTTGTTAAATCTGGAAACTTTTAATGATCTTATAATTTTTTAATATGTTGATTTTCGTATAGAGGTATATTCATTATTTTATAACCAAATTAAGATCTTATTATTATTCAAACGATATGATATCTTAATTATAAACAGCATAAATTTTGTTTATCCCATCAAAATTTGTTAGATCTGATAATTAATATAATTCGAGTATGGTTGCTTTTTTTTTCAAAAGAATCAGTTCTAAAATTATTTTATCCATGTTTTTTCGATAAATAATCGTATTAATTTAGTTTAACATTAGCAGTGAGTTTACGTAAACGTAAACATATACGTACAAAACATAAACATAGACGTTTTTCAGAAATTAAATCCATATTCTTTGTTGCGGGTCCCACATTTACTTTAAAAAAAATGCATATGATGACATGGGTTAATGATGATGAGTTAAATGTTCTTACTTTTATATAGGTAAGATAAGATATAATGCAAGACATTTTACAATTTTACATACCTCATACAATGCATCCTTGTACTTATCCCCAATAAATTAAAAGAATAATTATATCTAATGTTTTCCCTCCAAAATCATCATACTCTAATAAGGAAACAAAAGAATTTATAATTATTACAATTTTCTTCATTTTAATAAGGAAAGAAATGAGAATTGATGCATGTGATATTTTAACCTTAGATGCTAACATTAATTTTTGTAATTTTATATATAAAAAAAAGCATAAATAATATTTATAGCCATAGCATGAAACCCTTAGCTTATTTTACCTGTTTTCATTATAAGATCGGAACACCTGTTAATTACGGAGTACATTTTACATCTAACTTAATTGTATTATTAATATCATATTAAGTTAATTGCATGTAATGATATAGTATTTTTTTTAATAATAATCAAAATAAGTTAACACATAAATAACATAACTTAAAGCGTCTTCTGAGTGTAGCAAACTTTGTTTTTGTACATCTTACTATTATTATGTTTAGTAGATTTAACATTCAATTAAATGTACTCGAGGGCGTCTCTATATAGAAAAAAAAATCTAAAAAACACTGTGCTTTAGCCGAAAAGGCTACGATTACACTCAGTGTATAGAATCTTTTATACACTGCAAGTAACGTCATGACACATGTCAATGGTGGGACATAAGATAGAATCTTTATCAACTTTTATTTTATTATATTTTGGGAGCCAAGCTTTAAAACTCAAATTTAAGATTTTAACTTTTAAAATTTATTATGAGATTATTTTTTTCAAATTTGGAATATTATTTATATTTTATAATCCTTTCCCTTTTTTTCTTTATCTCTAACATTAGGATATTCCGTACATGACATCCATGTATAGCTTCAACACCAGCCTCTACCACCACCACCACTGCCTCCTCTTCGCCGTCAAACACTTACAGTCGCCGGCAACTTCTCACGTCGATGAACTCCTGGCACTCAGACCTAGTGTAAACCCCTCACCCCCACCGGCGCACCAGTCTTCTCACTCGTTTTCACGGCGTTAGAATGTAGCAGGGGCAAAGCAAATCGAATCATTGACGTTATTAATATATTCGATGTTATGCAAATCAAGTTTGAATGTAATCGAAGCAAATTGAATTCTTACGAACATAGCATATTATTTCTCCATACTTGCCTATGTTTATTTCTTGCTTATTTGAATTAATTTCTGGTGATTTTGTACCGTTGTGTGTTATTTTAATCTTAATTCGTGATTAAAGTGACTACAGTGCTTGAAATGTTCATAGTTTACATTTTTTTAACGAATCATGCGTAGGATACCCTATGTTATTAAGGTTGTTCATTGCTCCGAAATTGGGTGATTGGATTAGTAGAGTGAAGTGCTGATGAGTAAAGAAATCGAATTATCACAGGGGAAGAGATGGAAGCAACAGTTCTGGCAACATGATACAGTAGAGGGAGGCATCTGGTAATCAAGCAATGTTATGGCGTATGGCAGGCAGCTTGTTAGGGTAAAGATTTTAAAAGATATGGATAAATAGTTGAATCACGCCCTAACAGACAGGTAACGGAAAAAACTTATACCTCCGTATAAATTACTCATACCAAACATATCGAAAAGCATTCTTAGCATTTACAGTAATGTTTAACAAGACTTTACAATTTAATTGAACTACAGTCTCATTTGCACTCATGTCGCCATGCGTTACATGAAAGCGAACATGCTAATGGTGGAAATCAGCGTACGCGTTGTGCATTTAAGGAAAAGAGAGAGTTACTACAACAAAGACGATTATCTTATCATTAGAGATGCATTTATTAGATTCAGAGGTTGTATTTAAGGTTACGGGATATCATTTTATCATTTTATATTGTACCCCATTTGATTCACATTATAAGTCGGGTATGAAAGACCTTCAAATAATCCTTTATTTGTAAGTGGTGATAGTTCGATCCAACTACGACGACTTTAGTGCTAATCCATGTGTGATGTACAACTAGAGGAATAAGAAAGAGATGAACAATTAACTGTCTTGCTAATTCTGGGTGTTAATAGATGTCTCAGGTCCAAAGATACACGGTAATGGAAAGATATACCACTGAGGTAGACGACAATGGTGGATGCGTAAGTAGTATTTGTAGATTTAATAGCTACGGCATTTATGCCATTAAGGGAAGTTTTCAGATTTTATTTTTTAGTTTAGAAGTAAGACTTTGGATCTTAAACATATACACAAATTCTTCTCTTTTACATAATACAAAGTTTTTTATAAAAACATAAGAAAAAAAATTTGCAAAGTAAGTCACTACTTCGTATAATTATTTTGTGATAAATTTTCATAGTACGAGAAAGTCTCACATTATATGGCCGTTTTTTGTAAAAAAAACTCACTCATTTATTCAAAATTATCATCTGCTCAGGTTCATCACTGTAAAACTAATTTAAACAAGTAAACACTAATTACTTTTTTTTAGGGAATAAACACTAATTACTATTTCAATATTATTTATAAAATCTTGTATATTTAATTTTTTACGTTTAAAATTCTCAAAAGATGAGTATTACACTATTACCATCATGTAATATTAAGCATTCATTAGTTGACCCGTGAATTTTCATAGGTTTAAACCTAGTTATATTTAATTATAGTAAATATAAATATAATTATTAATCATGATTCCAAAATTAAGAAAACTCTTAAAAAAATTTGCTCTCATTTTATCATCTCTCCTTCCAAAATAAAATTTTCCCTCCAAAACTATTAATAGATTCCTCCACATGTCAAATTTTAATTGGTGGTGTATAGAAGATTACACTAGTTATCTACCAAAAGAATAAGTGTTCCCACATTTTTTCCCCTCTAAAAATCATCTTCTTAAATAAGGAAACTAATTATAATTAAGTACATTCACTAAATTAATCCCTTCATCATATTTTATTATTTTCATTAAACTCTAAGTTATAATCTCTTAATTAATAAAACTAAAATTTATATAAAACTATAAATTGCATAATCTTTTATTGATACTATTATTATTTGAAAATGACTTGGCCCATACTACGTATAAAACAAAAATGTAAATCCCTATTATTACTTTCGTGACAAAAAAAAATTAAGAGGATTTCAAAATTGAAATCATTAGTTTTGTGGAATAAAAAATATTTTGTTTAAAATACATTTCAACACACTACTCAATCTCTTGATTAATTGTCAGTTGTAACTTTTTTTTCAAAGCAAAATATAATGACGATAAATATGAACATGCAACTAATGAAATACCACTATTATATAAGTAATTTAATTAAAAAAAACTATATATACCTTACATTTATTATACGGGGTCTAAACTAATTAAATACTAACCTATAATAAGTGAAGATATCCTATGGTGTTATTCATGTACACTAGTTTGTAAGATGGAACTTTGTCAAAATTACGAAGTATATAAATTCATATTACTAATACGGAGTAAGTTTTAAAATGGAACATTTTTTTGGAGTTAATTATGAGGTGAATTATTTTAATCATTAGGGCTTGTTTTGGATGAGAGTAATTATTAATGGAGTAATAAAGCTTAATGTAGATACTCGTATCTGTCGATACTGACATTTATAGAAATCCCGTCAAACACCCGATGAAGATAGGACAACATGTACTTCAAAGTTGAGCATATTGTTATTTGAGTTCGTTTTACGATGTAAAAAGGACGTCGTCGATGAAACATTTTGATTAATGATTTTCTTTTAAAATGTTTTATTTGTTTATTTAATTTAAATGATATTTAAATTAATTGTTTCAGGTTCATTTTATTTATTTAATTTATAATATTTATTTTATTGAAAATAAAATATTTATTTTCTTCGATTTGGAAATATGTTATTTGAAAAATAGAATTTCGAAAGTTTTAAAACGAGTTGAAAACTCGATTAAACAAACGATTTGGAGCTCGTTTTTAGCTCAATTTTTAAGCCCGTTTTCTTTGCGAATTGGTACGAACATCGAGTAGACCGACCCAACCATCTATCCAACCCATTAAACCATGCTCGATCCCCCATGACCCGACCCAATTTCGAGCTCAACAACTCGACACAAACCACCCCTAAACCCGTGTTCAAACACACCCCCCAAACCCGACTCTCTTACACACCATAAACACCTCCAATCCTAACCCCCTCTAGTCCAACTAAATCACTAATGCTCATCCCAAACAACCACCAATACTTAGCCCCATACCCGCTGACCAAGCTCGTCCAAAACCATTACACAAAACAGCCCACAAAACCGCAAAACAGCCCCTTCGCATGTTCTGTTTTGGCAGCGGCTTTCGAGCCCTATTTGGACTCAATTTCCTCCTTTCCAAGCCTCCATACTTACCTAAATCCATCATAATACCTTGACCCCTAAGTAAACTAACAAACCCTATCCCATTACCCTCTAAAACCGCGGCCAAACTTCCACACAAACACAACCAGTCCAAACACAAACACCTTTCACAAACCCTATTACTAACCTACTTCTATCTTTATAAATACCCATATACCTCGACCATTACCAATCCCTAGCAACTTTAAACCATTACCCAGTACACACAAGCCCAAAAACTAGCAAAAAATCAGAGAAAAGGGTCGTGACTGGCGCACGAAAACAGAGGCAGTTTTCTCTGTTTTCGCGTTTCAGTCGTGATTTCAACCTTGTTTTTCATGCTAAAATAATATTAAATACTCTGATATATTTACATATTCAGAAAATTCAATCTTTCTAGTTTCCAAAACATCTTTTAAATCTCGTTTTCGTTGAGAAACGAAGTCGTGGTGATAATTCGAAGTTCAAAGTACAAGTTGGTCCTCAGGACGTGTTTTTTGTGTTTCCAAATTACAATTTCAATTGTTTTTGTCGACGAGGGCCCCTCGTGAGAAAACCTTAAAATCGATTACGATCCAAAGATATTGATCAACGATACATTTAAGTTGAGGGTGCCAAAAACATCTTCCTTCTCCTTTTTTATTTTCGTTTTACATAGTTTTTAATTATGCACTTTTTTTATTGCTTATTTATCGTTTTATTTTAATTGTTAAATCGAACTTAGCATTAGTAACGGTTACGAGTTAAAGTGCCAATTTGAATATGTGCGTTGACTTGGTCGAGACCCTGTAATTCGTCTGAAGTGATCGAAGTGGTCTCGTTCCATTTACATATCCTCGTATTCAGATTCGGACAGATTAAATCGATTTATTTATATTAATAGACGATGTTTATTATAACATGTTTTTTAAGTTTAATTAGTATGTTTACAATTAAAGTTTGGATCTTTATTTTATTTTGTTATTTTGTGATTAATTGGATTAAATAATGAAATTGTTTAATTTAATTTGTATGTTTAATTGAATAATTAGCATGTTTGAAGTAGTTATGAAATAATTGTGATAAAATCGAATTGTTTGTTGATATGTACTATGTGCTTCGGAAATTTGGACATAATTATCGAGTTTGTTTAGTTCTTGTGATTTGTTTTACATGTTTTTTTAATTAATTAAAATTAATTAATTAGAATTGCATATTTAGTTTTAATTGTTTTAATTAAGAATTAATTGAAGCCTTTTAGCATGTTAATCAATATTCAACGTGTTTATTTGATAAGTCAATTTATGATATGAGTTGATATGGGATTGTCATGTTTAGGGGCTGTTTTAGATAATTAATTTAGTCCCTTTATTTGTCTTAAGCATGTTTTATTTGTTTATGAAATAATCAATTGAATTGTTTGCTTTAATTCATATGCTCTATTTTATCGCATGTCACATGATAGGAATCCGACTTGACCTAGAATAGGTTATGCATGAACTCATTAGGGCCATCTCGTCGTGTATGTGAATCGGCCTAAGGTCTCCTTTTGGCTTATTTGTTTGCATTATTTTACGATTGTTTGTTTATTAGCTTTATTATAATTATTGCTATGAACTAACAATTTATGCAGCGCCGCTAGAATAAGAATTCTCTAATTCCCTCTTTCAAATGCTTTATTTATGCTTGGAATAAGTTAAATGAACATTCACATAACTTGACAAGTTCAATTGCATTAAATCGACAGAATTAATGTCACATGTTAGGGTTTAAGATAATGATTTGCATACCGCGTGTGATTCGTAGTCCTGAAATAGCCATTGTTTTGCTTAGTAGAGAACGTTATTGTAACGGGCGGGGTTGAGCGTTAATTAATGAAATTAATCTAAACTTCATAACACTTAATCTCACAAGGACCTAAATCTCCATAAAATCGGTTTCTAAATTTCACTTAAAATTTAGTGGTGACTCTTTTCAAAAAGGTAAAATGTTTTTATGAAATAAAAGCATCGCGTGGGCGATTTTCCCCATCCACACTTAATAAATTAAAAAATGGAGGGAATGGATGAGGATTGGAGATAGAAATAAATAGAAATGGAGAAATATAGTGTAATAGTCACTCCATTGAAGGAATAATTGTTACCTACTTCTCCCCCAAAGTAATTCATTACCTCCTTATGTAGGTAATAATTCATCCCTCAACTCCTATTTCCACCTTTCACAACCACCACTAACCACAAATCTCCTCCCATTTCTTCCTGTTTTAGCTCCCATTACTCCCTTAATAAGTACTCTTAACCCAAACAAGCCTTTAAAGTAGACCCGCTCTATTCTTTGTGGGCGTGAGCGAGTGACTCTAAGGTTTAGAACTACTCAATCTTAGCCGATCCTGAACTTATCAAGGCTTAACCCGAAAGCTCGTTTTTACTCTTTTCAGTACATTCTATATAATTTCATTAGTTTCTAAACTGTGCTTTACTTAAATTTTATTGAGTATGTTATTATGGTATAATATATTTAAGTTTTAATATATTTATATTACGTCCATCACAATCAGTTTTTGCCTTTAATCCTTTAGAAAGAATAAAAGAAAGGGTAAATAGAATTATATCACCGGTTGTATAATAACATTGTAAAGTCATACCAAATCTGACCGAGTTTATGTTCATTTCAAGCTTTTAAAAACTCTTTATTTTGTTATTTTTTAACTTCAAAATTTATATATTATTGACATTATATGTATTGTTATTAAGTTTCATTATAATTTTTTGAGCTAAATATTTACTTAAAGAGCTGAGATACTATACGAAAAGCTCATAAATTCACACTTAAGTTCAAAGACTTTATGGAAAATTTATAAGTTATCCTTGATATTTGACACTTTACATGGAATACCGAATACCCATTATTTTGAACTGGAAAACTTTAAGCGATCATAACTCGTGTTTATTACGAGTTCAAAAAATGACGATTTTCTTTTTTTAATCGATCATTTTTTCGAGAATTATGATTTAAAAAAAATTGATGAGTTTGGAACTCGCGATCAAGAGATATGGTTCTCAAAGTCCAATAAAAAAACCTTTGACATACAACAACGCCTAACAACCCCGGGATCCAAATACGATAATTTTTTTTCAAATCGTAATTCTCAAAAAGATTATCAATTTGAAAAAAAAAAAAAAAA
>VHZZ01003132.1:96495-107327 GCA_009801015.1 Silene noctiflora | reverse complement strand
AAAATGAACAATAAAAATCCATAAATTATATTTTGTGTCCTAAAATAAATTTTGAACCATAAACGTTAACATGCAAAATTATTTCGTGATTTATCAACATGAAGCACAAATTTCAAGTTTTATTCGTTAATCGTATTAACTTGGAAAAACGATCCCGATCTTGCCTGCAACAACCATAAAGTTCTGATACCACTTGTTAGAAATCATATTTCACATATCCTATATGCAGGTTTAAATTTTTAGTCATAAAAACTGAAGGTTCTTATGCATGCAAAACAATTACATAAGATTAAAGAAAACGATTTTTCATACCATCATCAATGGACCGATTTGNGTTTCTAATTTGAAACTTGGAGGATCATCCTTATATTCATAGCTCAAAAACAAGGTTGGAAGGAGTCCTTCCTTGTGCCCATTTTTCCTATATTCTAATGTAAGGAAAACATTATTTTCTCTCTTATTCTTTATTAATTTTGCATGCAACTAGATTCTTATCATCTAAATTAACAAGTAACTTAGATCTATATTAGAGGAGTCTAATAAGAGGGTTAAAGAACGTAACAGATTCTTATGCCTCGTAAAAGACCACATTCAAATCTTGTAAAAACTTGTAATTGACCTCGTAAAATACTCGGTCTACCTAGTGTTTACACGGTACATAACCCATTCCCAACACCGTCGCATTATTTTATTATTTAACGAACTCGTTACGTAAAGCGTAATATATATATATATATATATATATATATAATTATATCTAATTTACGAATATTAAATATCGCATATGTATATAATTATATCTAGTTTATGATAATAATAATAATATTTTATTATTACAAGCTATAAAATACGGGGTATTACACCCGATGTATGGCTTGACACTAAAATCGAGAGGTGGATGTCTCTAGGCCTAGGCTTTGATATTTTATTATGCATTTCTAATCTAGCATGAACCATTTATCTATGCATGTGTGACCCGACCCCCTAGACTTCTTTCATTTATATTGTTACAACTCTTTATAATTTTGTTATCACCAATCTCATCAAAGAAAAAAAGTAACTCGACCTAGATGAGACCAATCCATAGCAATTCACAAAGTAAAGGAATTTCTCTCTGTGGTTCGACCCATATTACTACATGATAAGTCCATTTTATATATGATTTTACCCCCTTATTTAGCTCGATTTTATATAATATTTGCACTAATTTTAGTTTTTATTTGAGCCAATATCGCGTTCTAGTTGTTTTGCTTGTACTTAACGTATTTTGTAGGAAATAGAGCATTTGTTAGCTAAATCCCGTAAAAAAGAGCAAATATCAAGATCACAAAGCTAAGTGGAAATTGGATTGGACTAGGTAAGTGGAAATTGGATTGGACTATATTTGATAATGCAAGCTCAAGTGTTGGAAGAAATGATCAAATGCTAAAGAAATGGCCCAATTAATCATGCAAGGCAAAATGTAAACAAATGAGAAGTGTAGCCTATAATGAAGTCAAAGTAACTCATGTGGAAAATGCAACATGGGATTGCAAGATTATTCCACAAAAATGCATTTACCCTGGTGATTAAAGAAATTGCAAAGTTAAATATTGGATTCCATGGAGCATTAATCAAGCATTCAAAGCAATGTGGCCGGATACAAGCAACCTCGATCGGGGTGGCCTGTCCCCGATCGGGGACGTGGTACTTTGGATCCTCTTTGATTCCTTACGTTTCACATTTAAAGTACTATATAACGGAGGCCTAGCCTCGACCTTTAGCAGCACTTTTTTTATCTCTTTTTCACATACTTCATTCTTCTTTTTATATGTAGTCATTAGATTAGTTTAGAATTAGAGTAGATTAGAATAGTTTAGTTTTCTTTAGTTACTCCAAACAATTCCTTAGCATTTTCAAGTTAAAATAGTTTTCATTTCCAAGTTCTATTTCCATATTCAAGTTCTGTATTTCCATACGGTAATTCTATTTAGCTTTTGTTTTGCTTATGTTATTTACATTATAGTTTTACATTTTGTTTGCATGTTTCATTTCTATTTAGCATTTACATTTGTTATCATTTTCACATTTAGTATGATTAGCTAATTTCTTCCTAGTCTAAGGATTAGGGGAGTCATGCATAATTCTTAAATAAACAAGTTGTTATATTAGTTGTTTTTCTCATCATCTCTATCACATGTTTGTTTTGTAATAATTAGTCTTTGATTAAAGGCCACAATCCTTGACTAAATCCGTTAAATTCATATCTATAAGTSGAGARGCACGRAAATGAATTAGGCTAAGCATKTGTAGTAGARCGACCTAGTTCGGCGAGAGCRTCTGRGACCCGGYCTATGGTTTGACARTAATATCGAGAGGTGGTTKTCTCTAGACCTAGATGATAGACTTTGACTTGCTAGTTTAATATCTATTTAAATATCAATTTGCATGTATGAACCGAACCCCCTAGACGTCTTTTACTTTATTGTTTGCATCTTTATTTTATTTTGCATAATCATCCATTCAACATACAAAATTTGTGACCAACTTAGATAGAATTCAATGCATAAAAACTTTTAGCAACTCCCGTCTCCTTGTGGATTAGACCCCTACGTACTACAGTTATTTGTGCCACGTCTAGGGATTTATTTTTGATAGGTGTGCGACCGCCTCGTCACTACATTTTTGTGCTATTAGGGTAATTTATCTTTGCATAGGTGTTGACGACCCCTATCAAATTTTGGCGCCGTTGCCGGGGAGAAATGGTTTCTACTTTGTTTTTTGTTGGTTTTATCTTGTTTTTATTTTTCCCTTTTGTCTTGAGGAACATTTGTTCCTTGAGACCATTACTTACAATTTTCCTGTAGCTTTAGTGCCTATTTTTGTAGGTAATGAAGCTTCACTTTGGCCTTTTATAATGATGAACGGATTCATCCAACAACTCAAAGATGAGCCCTTTCATGAGTATCTGGACCGGGTATACTATTTTTGTAATAGTCTTATCTCCCTTGGATACATCCTTCATGGGGGTTACTTGGATCACCTCGTGCTCAATAGCATGATTTTTGAGACCCGTGAATTGGCTCTAAATTTGAGTAATGGGAGAGTCTTCTACATGGTTGGGGCGGAACTTTGGAATTTCTTGAATTTCATGGCTTCCGAATGTCGTGAGTTAGCACGCCACTTCAACTTATAGTGCATGAAAGAGGAGCGGAAAGTGCTTCAAGCTCGTTTGGAACAACTTTACAAAAAGAAAAGTAAGAGAAAGTGAGTTTATCTTCTCCTCTTTTGCCATTTCAACCCCCCCCCTTCCCCAATGTGAGTCTACTGCCCCTAATGATTTTGAAATATTGGATAATGATGATGATGGTCTGAGTTTTTCTTTGAAAATTCCCCTTAATGTCAGTCCAATTGAACATTTGAAGACTCAGGTTCATAATATTGATCATGTAGTAGATGAGATCCTTGCTACGAATGATGTTCTTGATATTTCTCATGATAAGGTTGACCATTCAAATGAGGTTTTGCCCGAGTCATTCGAAACGTTGGAACATCCTTTCGTGGTAGATATTGTCAATCCATTCGGGGTTGATGAAGGACTTAGTGATTTTAATATAGAAGTTAAGTGAAGTTAAGTGGGATGAACCCTCCATCTTTGATGAGTCCTACCCCCTTGATTCTTCATACCACCCATTTGAGACCATTCATGATTATACTTTGTGCACTAACGGTATATTTTATGGTCTTAAGCATGATGCTCCATCTTTTGCTGACGAGTGAAGTAGTATGGTGGTTCTTTTTGAAGTCTATCATATCCTTTCCTTTGATCTATCATGTTTTTATTTTATCAATTACTTACATATGCTTTTGTATTTCTCATGCATAGGTACACGATAGACTTCTAAGGGCTTTAACGTGTTTTTTTAAAACAAATATGATCGTGGCACTAATGAACGGTAGTCTAGCAAGACTTTAACTTGCGCTTCTCGGGAGGCAACCCGAGATTTTTATGTTTTTGCTTTTATTTATTTTATTTTTATTCATTTTATTGCTTTTATTTTCATATGGACAATTTATTTTTAGACTAGCTAGAGTTTTTGGTTGTTATTTTGAGAAAATAAAATGTCAATAAAGGCAAGGGACGGAATTGCACGCAACCCCATGCTGCAACCCCGTTCGGGAACGTAAGTTTAAAATTCCAAGACGGAAGTAACAAAGGCTAATATGGAGAAGTCAACGCGGAGATACGGTCAACCCCGATCGGGGTTGGATGTCCCCGATCGGGGATGTGTGTTTGTGATTTTGTGGCTTTATTTCTCATTTCGGGACACTTAGCCATATTCATCATCATTCAAGTAAGTATTTTCGACACTTCTTCTACTTATTTCTCTCATTTTCTCGCTCAAATACACAATCAATCACTCCGTTATTATTAAGCAAGGTTAATTTGTTCATCCTATTTCATCTACAAGTAAGTTTCTAAGCTCAATCTCTTTGATTTCATTCAATTTAATTGATTAATCCCAATTTCCCAAACCCTAAATCAATTTGSGGGTTTTTAATTTTGTGCTTGAATAGGCTAGAAATTGGTTTTAATTAGTTATTTTGTTGTTTGTAGTATGAATTAGTACCTTAATTTGTATTACTAAACTAGTTTTGGATGCTATAAACTTGTTTTTGAGTAGAAATTTTCGTCTTAAATTTCAGAAAACTCAAGGCACCCAAGAAGTCTAGCAAGGGAAGCTTTCAAAGAAAATAAGGATTTAGACGGAGGATGTAGAGATGAATGAAGTTCCGGAATGGCATGACCCCTCATTTCCAAATGTAAAATTTGCCTCGGAAAAACAATGGCAAAAATGGAAGGTGTTAAGGACCAAAGGTATGAAAGCTACTAAGTTTATA
This sequence comes from Silene noctiflora, assembly GCA_009801015.1. NCBI lineage: Eukaryota > Viridiplantae > Streptophyta > Magnoliopsida > Caryophyllales > Caryophyllaceae > Silene > Silene noctiflora. The sequence goes on along the minus strand of VHZZ01003132.1, from coordinate 102,446 downwards.
AACCAAGATTCTTTGAAAAATATTGGTTTAGATAAACATGTCAAGTCTTTGTTTAAGGGTCTTGATATGAAATATGTCTACCAAATGAATTATAAGACCTTCCCTGAACTCATCCTTGAGTTCTTGAGTTCTTTTGAATTCCATAAATCCAAAAAGAAGTACTTTGTATATGGGGTACGCTTTCGGTTGCTCAACACCGACCATAGATTGTCTTTAGGGGCTTTTGCCGATATCTTTAGCTTAAAGCATGAGAACCTTCCCATAGAATCGCCCGACCATTACAATGCAAGAAGTACTTGGGATACCATTTCTCATATGCCCATCACTAGTTGGAACCATGTCCATCAGCAATACATCCATTACCCCGCCATTCGGATTTAGAAAAGGTTTATAGGATGGACTTTCTTAGGGAGAAATAAGCCTCATTCAGTGAGGATGCTTGAGGTGGAAAATCATGGGGCTTATTTTAACGAGAAGTGGGGGATTAACCTTCCCTGTTACTTTGCGGTACACTTGACTAATCAATATAACCCTTCCACAAGCTCCATTGTTTTGGGTGGGTTAATTACAAGGATAGCTACAAAGGTATGTCGGTTTAACCAAGACACCACCCTTATGAGACCTTTACTTTCTTCGGGAGAGGTCGGTGATGGCCTTGACTTTTAGTATTCTCTATCTCTAAATTGGTTTAAAGTTATTCACCTCAATATGATTTAGAGAGTTGGAGGTCGTGATACTCTTAGTTTCCCGGATGACCTTAATAACCTTAAGGATATAGTGCCCAACAAGGTCCGTAGAGGAAGGTCTACATATGAGAGGCCTAGTTACCTTTTGACTTTGGAGATGAGACCCCAAACACCCCTACTCCTAGAGGTAAATCCTCTAGTTCTTAACCTCACCTTCCTCCTCAACCTTATAATGAGGAGATGATGACCATGATACGTGACCTTACTCTTAATTTTAACACCATCCAAAGTTACCCAAGACTTGCCTTTCACCCTATTTATGATCATTTTGCTAGGCAAGGTGTCATTCCACCCGAGGGCCCTCACCCTTCATTCTTTACTTGTCCCGAGGGTGGGTATCCGTCTTCTTCCCATGTTTCTACAAGTACTTATCCACCCGGTCCGGTTTTTTATCGTTCGGATTATGGGGTGGAAGCTTTTAATGGAAGACACGGTGGTCATGATGGTTATGGTGGATATAGCGGTGACGGTCTCTATGAAGGGAGGTATAGTGAGAGGGATTTCTATGGGTATGCTCACCCTTTACAAGGTGGTGCTCCTAGAGGTGAAGGTCCAAGTGATGGTGCGTCGGGATCGGGAGGTGATCAAGAACAATGTGAGGAACAAGCACCTAGTTCAAAGACGGGAAATAGCTTTTGGCCCTTTTATTGATGATGGTTTTGGAGGATCCCCCGAATAAATTCTCGCTTGGAGGGAGGCTAGCTAGCTAGTAAGTTTTTAATTGCATTTTTATTTTTATTTTTATTTTTCCCGCTTCCCATTAGATGTATCCTCTTGCATTATATGCTTTGAGCCAACTTTTATTGGTTTGGTTAAATGTTTTTATTGTGGCACGTTGAGGAAAATGTTATGTTTAGCTTTGGGGGGGGGGGGGGGGGTGATTTTATTTGCATGCTAGTTTAGTTTTTGCATTTAGTTAGTTATTTTTAAAAATTCTAGTGAATTTTTTGAAAAATTGTTTCATTTGCCTACTCTTTTTGCCATATCTTTGACCTTACTCACTTGCTTATCCCTTTATTTTCTTATTAGCCTATGGTTTATTCATATTGTTGGATATATGCTTTCATAGAGATATATTGACATAGTAGGTAAATTAATGAATTTTGAACCAAATAGGCTTGATCTTGATTTTTGGCAAACAACAATATGGTAAGGTAGAGCCTTCATTAGACCAATTCATTCATATTTGGTCTCACKTAGGTGAGTGTAGGTCTCCTTATGGTTTGTGTCATATCAATTATGCATAAGTATGGTCTTTGTTTCATCTTTTAAGCATTACTTTCATAATTCGCTATGCATTTGAAGCCATTCACATTGATCATTTTGCCCTTTTTCACATGTTTTGCATAGCTACATTATACACTTGTATACCTTGTCAAGCTAGTAGCTTTGTTATTGGTGTTAGGGTGCTCAATTGGGTTGGTTATCATTGTTTTAATATCATTGTGAGCTTGGTATGTCGGGTTTGCTATTTCCTGGGTTATTATGAAAGAAAAGGAAAAAAATGAAATGAGAATGATGAAAAGAAAATAAAAGAGAAAAAATGAAGGAAGAAAAAAGAAGAAGTTGTTATAATAAATTCTCATGCCCTTAATCAAAAATTTTTAGGAGAATGTTCTTAAGTTTTATCATAGAAGAGGTTTTATATCATTGTTTTGACCTGTAAATGTTAGGTTTTATTTGGGATTGAGCATCCTTTAATATGGTTGTTAGGTTGACCTTAGCTCCACAATCCATAATTTATATGTTCCCCTTTCTACCCATCACAAAATGCCTTCTTCTTACTCTTTGGCTTCTTTTTCATACTTGCATTTTTTATTGTTATGACTTGTAATATGAAATGATTACCATATTATATTGCGGGCACATTCTCTTGAGTCGAGGATAGGTGAGTGTCATTCACATACATATCCTTTCACATATATATTTGAGCATGAGTGTACCGTGAGAGTCCAAAAATCAAAAGATCATGCAAGAGCTTAAAGGTTCATTTGAAGTTGTTTACTCTACGCCGTCATATAAATCTCAACCATGTAAATACTTTATCCCTAGCCCATGTTGTCTCGGGTTTTAAACCATTACGCTTATAGCTATTTCGAAATTTTGCATTTGTTGGGTCGTCCTAATTTCTTATGCTTGCTTGAGGACAAGAAATGGTTTAGCTTGGGGGAGCTTGATAAGTCCATTTTTTATATGATTTTACCCCCTTTATTAGCTCGGTTTTGCATGTTATTTGGACTAATTTTAGTGTTTATTTGAGCTAATCTCGTGTTCTAGATGTTTTGCTTGTACTTAACGTATTTTGTATGAAATATAGATTTTAATAGCTAAATCCCGTCAAAAGTGCAAAGATCGAGTTCACAAAGCTAAGTGGAAATTGGATTGGATCATGTTTGATCATGCAAGCTCAAATATTGGAAGGAATGAGCAAGAGTTGAAACAAATGGCCCAAATAATCATCAAAGGCAAAATGTAAACAATTGAGATGAAGCCCAAAAGGAAGTCCAAGAAACACATGTGGAAAATGCAACTTAGGATCCCTTAAAGATTCCACAATTTAGCATTTAGCCGGGTGATTAAAGGAGCCTTAAAGCATAAACTTTGGATTCCTAAGTCATTAAATATGTCCTTAAAGCAATATACCGGAAATCCCACGTCCCCGATCGGGGTTGACCAAACCTAGGATCCTTTTAGGTTCTTTGCGTTTCATCTTGTAATTGCTATAAAAGGGAGGCCAAGCCTCGACCCCTGAAAAACATACATTCTACATTCCTACATTCTCATACTTTCTCATTTCTCTTAAATTTTCTTAAGTTCTTAGCAGTTTCAAGAATAGTTTACATTATGTAGACAATCTTTAAGTTCTTAATACAATTCAAGTTCAAGTTCAAGTTCATTGTTCTTCTTTGAAATTTCATTTTGGTAATTCTTTTCCTTCTAGTTATTTCATTATTGTTTACTTTACTTAGTCTATTTAGTTATTCTATTTTCATTTTGTTATTTAGATATTATTTAGTTGTTAGTTTTCTACATTCATATTAGTAATCAAAGTTACATTCTCATGCAATTTACATTCTATATTCTTATTATCATTAGCATTATAATATTAGTTTACCATTTCATTCATATCATTTAGTTTATTTCATTTTATATTTCCTTATTTTCCCTTTTAATTTTTATAATCATTTCGTTAAGTTTATGCCTTTCATTTCATATTTAGCTTTTGTTATTTACATAATGAGTGAGTAATTTAGTTTGTCTAGGGAATAAGGGGAGCAATGCATTAGTTATTTAAATCATGTAAGATTAGTATGTTTAATCATTTCATATTTTGCCGCTACATATGTTTGCTATTTATTTGTTAATGTTTGGTAATTGATCACTACTTTAGATTAAATCTGTTAATACAATCTATAAGTCGAGAGGCACAGAATTGTATTAGATTAAAAATTTTGTAGTATATTGACCTAACTATAGCGAGAGTTCCTTAGGACCCGATCTAAGGCTTGACACTAAAATCGAGAGGTGGGTGTCTCTAGGCCTAGGTTTTTATCTTTTATTATGCATTTCTAATCTAGCATGAACCATTTATCTATGCACGTGTGACCCAACCCCCTAGACTTCGTTCATTTATATTTTTACAACTCTTTATAATTTTGTTATCACCAATCTCAGCCAAGAAAAAAAGTAACTCGGCCTAGATGAGACCAATCCATAGCAATTCACAAAGTAGACGAATTTCTCTCTGTGGTTCGACCCCTATTACTACATTCTTGTGCTATTAGGGTAAGTTATCTTTGCATAGGTGTTGACGACCCCTATCACATTTTTATCCCTGGCCACCAGAAGGCCTTGTTCAAATCTTGATATAACTTATCTCCTCCAGGATGCACAAAATATGGTGTAGAATGTGCTTCAGTCAAAATTTTTCTTTTTAGTTCCTCATCATTCGGCACACACGGCCTTTTATCAAACCTCAAGCTCCCTTCGGAGTGCATGGAAAACCATGAGACTACTCCACCCGCCACGTTCATCTGCCACCCTGCTAATCTCGGATCTCCGTCTTGCTTTTCCCTATTTTCAGCATATAACTCAGGTTCGATAGTCAAATCTTTAATTGTATCCCCTTTCCTCAACAGATAAATTCCTATCTTCTTTACTTCACCCTGCAACCTTACCCGTGACATAGCAGTGCAGAAGGCATGGATAGATTTCATGCTCAGTGCATCAGCTACTACATTATCCTTCCCCTCATGATATACTACCTCAAAATCATAATCTCCGATCAACTCAATCCATCTCCTTTGTCTCATGTTCAGCTCTTTTTGAGTGTCGATATATTTAAGGCTCTTGTGGTCATAGAATACATTAAATGTGGCGCCTTATATTTAATGTATCCACAATTTCAAGGCAAAAACAACCGCCCCCAACTCCAAGTCATGGGTAGGGTAATTCTCTTCATAAGGTTTCAGTTGCCTAGAGGCATAAGCTATCACCTTTCCCCTTTGCATTAGCACACAACCCAACCCATTCCTTGAAGCATCAATATATACCTCAAAATTTTCACCCCCCTTAGGTAAAGCTAGGATCGGAGCTGTGGTTAAGCGCTCCTTTAAGGTTAGAAAAGCCGTCTCGCAATATTCATCCCATCTAAACCTATTCTCCTTCCTCATCAAAGCAGTCAAAGGCTTGGATACTTAGGGAAATCTTTTAAAAATCTCCTACTCTTAACGTCCCCCACGTTTTTCAGTCTTCCCCACTTAGAAACTGCCTCAATCTTCCTGGGATCCACAGACACTCCCTCTTTAGACACGACATGACCCAAAAAGGCAATTTTCTACAATCAAAACTCACACTTTCTCAGCTTAGCATAAAGATTATTATTCCTCAATGTATGTAATAGAATTCTGACGTGCTTCTCATTTTCCTCTTTAGCCTTAGAATATACTAATATATCATCAATAAAGATGACGACAAACTGATAGAGGTAGGGGCTAAACACCCTATTCATCAAATCCATTAATACTGCAGGTGCATTCGTCAACCCAAAAGGCATCACCGCAAATTCATAATGCTCATATCTTGTCCCAAAGGCAGTCTTAGGTATGTCACTATTGTAACACCCTTGAAATTTGCGGAAAGATAAACAAGTAATTAAGATAAATAAATGATGTGAATACATTTCTAATAGGTTCACTTTAGTGA
>VHZZ01003130.1:61703-73735 GCA_009801015.1 Silene noctiflora | reverse complement strand
ATAAAAATACGAAAACTAAATTTCAAATAATAAATAACAAAAATAAATTAACAAGGGCAAAAAGGTAATATTTAGGGGCGAGATGAGTAAACTTAAGGGCGATCTTTAGCAAACCTCTATTTATTATTGCTGTCAGTGATATAATTCGACGAATGAATAACATAAAGATCACAAGAATCGATGAAATCTAATGAATAGATGAATTATAAAATTTCAAGTTAGCAAATCAAGAAACGAAAACAAATACTCCACATCTCAATTATTTATATATTTATTTTTTTATTTTTTTGTAAGATATATTTTGATCAAAGGTAAACCAAATGACTGAGACGAAGTATAATCAAATAAATAACGGTAATTCGATTGTAGACACGTAAAATTTATATACGTGCCACGTCAGAACTCAAAAGTCAAAATGTTGAGCCGTCAAATGAAATGCAAAATTAATATTTTTAATTTGGACGAAATTTAATTAAATTAGTCCATTTTAATTATTTTACCCGAATCAAATTCTTTAAAGTGGTAAAACCCGAAAAATGGGTCAAATCCACCTAAATGAGACAAATTGACTTTCAAGTCCAAGCCCATTAAAAACCTAGAGTTTAGTGTACATTTCTTTATAAATAGAGAGCTCATGTTCATTTCCAGGGGATGAAAAAAAATAGAGCACAAAAGGTGAAGACTAGAAAATTCATCGTCTCTACAAATTAAATCCTTCTAAGTTCCATCAAGAAAGAAGATCAAACCATAGTCTCCAAGGATCGACATCGAAGCACTTCAAATCTCGTGTCATCGTCGCCGTCACCAAGGAGTCAAATCATCAAAGGAGAGCAAGTGCAACGACCCTCCATCAAATCAAGTCAAACGACCCTCCATCAAATCGTTCCTCTTCAAATCCCGACGTCAAGCACTCGAAATCGTGTAATCAAGGGTGAAGAAAACAACCTCTCGTCAAAGGAGAATTAAAGTCATCGCGACCCTCCTTCAAACATCGTCATTCAAGTCAGATCGAATCAGCGGATTACATTAGAGATTGTACCGAAATCTTTTAAATTAATAAAAATTTACTTTGTTGCATTTCTTTGTGTTTTCTCTAATTTCAGTTGGTTAACTAGGGAAAGCAAAATCAAGAAATCGTGGATTAGCCAGTAAAACCTGCATCTCTTTCTCCTCCAATAACAACCACACTTCAATTCCGTCACCATTTAAATCATCTTTATAATCGGTAAAGACGATTTTATTCCTAAATGTCTTTGGAGCTTTCCCTGCAATTGGTATCATCAAATTCAGTTTTCCAAACCCGAAATCGGCCTCATTCAATCCAAGCTTACACCAACTAGTAACGCGGTACACCTTCGAATGACATTCTTTATCAATTTGCTTTGCGACCATTCGATATTCACGTATCATTTTTGCTCCATTTTGCTCCTTGAAACTTTTCGACTATGGATTTGGCTTCCGAAACGGAGCCATGGATTTCCCAGACAAGCTCTTGGAACGTCGTCCCTTGTCTCGTTGCCTTAGTTTGCATGTCAAACACGCAATTTCCCATTGAGTCCCTAGGAAGTGGCGGGTTGGTTCGCGGCCTCATGTTAATGGTCATTGAGACAACTGTCGTCTCTTGAACCTGCTCATGTGCAATGTTCGCGGCATCAACGACATTCTCCCAGACACACGCTTAGTGGCGTTTTCAATGGGGGTTCATGGGGTTCAATTGAACCCCATTGCCAAATATATGTAAAATATATGTCAAATAATAGGTGTTAGAAGTAACTTGGTCTGTTGGTTAGAAACAAGTAGTTTATTCCAAAGGTTGGGGGTTCGATTACCCCTGCATGCATTTTTTTCCATTTTTCTTTCTTATTTGTTCTTTTTCATATTTTTGCACTATTCATTTCATTTTATTATCCGCTTCCTATAAATGTATAAAACTATTTACTTCCTTTTTAATTGATTTAAGAAAATATGTTATGATGCTATTATTCGTTGATAATAATCTACTACCATCTTCATTACAAAACATTGTTCATATTTTTTTTTAACTCAAGCCATCAAATAGATATTTTATCACTTTTAACATTATCTTTTATGAACGTAATAGAAATTTTTATTTTGTTAAAAGTGAAATATAAATATTTCGTGGAAAAAATACACGTCAAAACTCGAACCCCCATTATTGGAGTCCTAGAAACGCCACTGCACACGCTGTGACGGTTTCAAATGATGTGGGGTTCGGGTACGACTCAGTCGCGGCCATGGCCTTAAGGTCGTTTATAGCCGTTTTAGTGAACCGGAAACTCTTTGCCCACACTGTCAAAAAAAAAAAAAAACTCTGCCAATACTTCCATGCTGAAGGGTAAAATAAGTTTATCTAAAATATAGTGGAAAATATAAGAGTAAAAAACAACTTATTTACTTTTGAGTGAAAAATATAGTGGGCCATCAAAACATTTCATGTAAATAATAAGTTGTTTGCAGGGTAAAATGGTCTTATATATTTCCTTTTTTTAGAAAGGTGTAGTGTGAAGTTGAATGGATTAAAATGGTATAGGTGTAATCGCCTCTATAAATATTTATGTGCTTAATATTTGTATGTTATTGCTTATATTATCGCACTTGAGTCACTCAAAATATTTTGTGTTGATATCTAAGTTTCAATGATAACTTTTATTTATAATCATGAGATCAACTCAGCTCATGATAATCTTCTGATGTGGGACAATTCACCCCACCTTATGATACTTCACAGACTCAAAAGATTTTCAATGGTAACGATCTTATTTGTAATCATAGGATCACCCCACCTTATGATAATCTTCTAATGTGAAACGATTTACCTTATGACAAATATTCTGATCGATGTGGGATAATTCAACTATTTATTCATAGTATATTCATCGCACCTACATTATTTTTCAATGTGGAACAAATAATATACTGAGAAGTACACCATATTTTTCTCACCTAATTCGGCATCCAACCCGATTTGATAATGAACAAATACTATACTATTTATTAATATCCGTACGTTTTTTTTAATCATAATTAAAATATGTGCAAATGATATAGAACTTACACTCTAATGATAGCAATATTTTACCACAAATCTAATTATATAATTTTCATAATTTTTTTTATGATATTTTTTTGCCAAATGAAATGTATAAGTTTTTTATATAATTAAAAATTATAATCATCATCACTTGAATATAATATATAAAATTATATCATATTGTAGAGAGAATGATACAAACTCTTTAACAACTCTCTAAGATAATACATAAGAGACTCAAAAGATTTTGGATTGATATCTAACTTACAATGATGTCTCCTATTTATATAATAATCATAGAATCACCTCATCTTATGCTAATCTTTCGACGTGGGACAATTATACTATGTATATGTAATTTATTCACTAGACCTGTATTATTTTTCAATGTGAGACAAATAATATACTAAGAAATACAACATCTTTTTCAATGTAATAGTATGTACCATTTATTAATATTCGTACGTTTTTTTTTTCTATTTTTTATCATAATTAAAATATTTGCAAATAATATAAAATTACTCTAATGATAGCATTTTTTTTATCATTAATGTAATTATATTATTTTCGTAATTTTTTTCAATACTTTTTTGTCAAATGAAATGCAAAAATTCTTATATAAAAATTTTAAATATTGAATATAATATAGGAAATATATATCGTATTCTAATTATAATAATAGTTAAAATAATTTCTACTATATTTTTTATATCAAAAATATTATTTAGAATATTTTCCTAAATTAATTAATTTTTAATTAATTTTTAATTAATTTTTAATAATAGAAACTCTATAGAGCTCTCTAAGACAATATTTAAAGAGACTCAAAAGAGTTTTCTTTGATACCCAAGTTTCAAAGATGTCTCATATTAATAATCATAGGATCACCCACTTAATCGTAATTTTCCAATGTGAGACAATTCTACTATTTATATGTAATATATTCACCACACCTACATAATTTTTCAATGTGGAACAAATAACATAGTAAGAACTACACCATATTTTATCATAATTAAAATTTGAGAAAATAATAATGTTTCGTTCATAGCATTGAATTGTTTACGTTTTCCTGACTGTTTACGTTTCTATATATGAATATTTTTTTATCAATTAAATGACCCATATACCATTGTCTACTTTTATACTTTTCGGTGGGTGGGTGCCAAAATATGAGGGACTTACATGAGAGTAGTTGTGTAAGTAAACATATGAAAAGTAGAGATATCCAATTTTCTTAATATTTGTGCAAAAAGTAAATGTAAACAATTTAATGAAAGGGAGGAAGTGGAAAATAATACGAAATTTATACTCAAATGAAAGCATTTCTCGCAACGAATCCAAATATCTAAGTTTCTAAATGTTTTGCATTATACTTTTTTGTTAGGTTGATAATCAAAAAAATTCTTTTATATAAAATACAGCTTTGATATTAAAAAAATATTACATATTATCTTTGCCATAATCTTGGAAGATCTTACAATATACTTTCCTAAAACTAAAAAAGATGATGTAGACGATCTAATATCGCTCGAAAAAAACTTCTTTTAATAATATATATAGATTGGGCGACCCCAATAATAAATAGCCCACGTGAGAGGGTTGCGCCCTATCATTAGAATCACCTGTTTATATTCACCCAATTATAGCCTTTTTTATACGAAACTAGAGTGGGTAGTCCACCCTAAACTTGTTATGTATCGTGATTTCTGACAGATTAAAAGAAAGAATAAGACGGGAATTTTGTTGATATGTTTAATTTTAAATATTCTCATAAATGAAATTTCTACTCCATTATCCAGCCAAACAAACACAAGCAATTATTTCGAAGTACTGTATGAAATAATGATATACTGGATTAAAAAGACACTTCAATTCAATAATTAATAAGGGGAAGCAAATTTAAGGAACCGTGGATTGGTCTCCAAGACTTGCATCTCCTTCTCCTCCAAGAACAACCACGCTACAATTCCGTCACCATTTAAATCATCATAATAATCAGTAAAGAAGATGTAATTCCTAAACATCGGAAGTTTTCCATTATATGTTGGGACGATCCAATTCGGTTTCTGAAAAACTGATAACAACAGGAAGGAAGAAAGGTGTATGTTTTATTGAATGAGTAATAAACGTATACAGAGGCACTTCTTATACTAACAACTCAATATTTACTTTCCCTAATGTTAGCCTACGCAAAAGGAACTAAATATAAACTAACCATAAAAGATAAGATACATATAATACATATGATACTGCAAATAAGATAATATCCTAAAGATATTAACATTATCTCATAATACTGTTCATTAGTTTCCCAAACCCAAAATCCGCATCACTTAATCCAAGCTTACACCAACTACTAACATGGTACACACTCGGATTAGCTTGGCAAAAGGTTTGTTCTGCAATCCTTTGATCCTTAAGTATCTCCTCTACTCCGTTTACTTCTTGATACACTTCGATTCTCGATTTGGCCTTCAAAATGGTACTACGGATTTCCCCAACAAGCTCTGGCAATGTCCCTTGTATCGTTGCATTGCTTATCAAATCAGCTACGCAATTCCCCATTGAGTTCCTACGCAATGTCCTGATGTTAATGCTCATTACCAGAGCCGTCGTCTCTGAAACCGGCTCGTATGCTGCCGTGCGCGCAATGCAAGCAGCAGCAACGACACTCTCCCAAATGAACCCGGTGAGTGTCTCATATGTGGTCGGGTTCGGGTGTACCTCAGTCGCGGCCATCACTTTGAGGTCATTTATAGCCATTTTTGTGAATCGAAAACTCTTGACCAATACTGAGATGGGACGGAATTTTGCGATTGTATCATTAAGTGGCTCCGTGACTTTGACCCGATCTACTGGAGATAAAGGAGGGAAACCCTTGACAATCAAGTCAAAAGCCGGGTCCACCACATCAGCGGCCCAGTACTGGAAGAAGGTACCCAAGGATAATATTATATCAAGAAGCTTGTGAAACATGAAGCAACCAATGACAATTCCGCCACAAGCGAAAACATTGATTTGGAATGCAAGTGGGACCATCTCAGAGATAAGCGAAGACCCAAAAGATAAGATTTCTCTAGGTGGGAGCAATTCGCTAAGCAAGTCGAGTTTGTGAGACGAGGCAAGGAATTCCGTGAGACGAGAATTGACGTGGGTTTCGTTGCAAGAGACGGTGTCCTCGTCGATACACCGACCTGCGAGAGGGTAAAAGTGGGAGAGTGTGCTCGAGAGGGAAGATTTAAGGTTAGTGATTTGGAGAGGTGGTGTGTTAGATGGTGCATTGTAGAAGAGAAGGATGGGAAGATGGAAGACAGGAAATAGTTGGTCAAATAGTGAAAGGTGTATTGTTTTAAGATGTGAGGGTGTTGGAGACGATGGTTTTATGGTTTCTTTAGAGATTATCTTCATCTCAACCTTCATTGTGTCTTCCATATTTTGGTTTAGTAGTAGTATACGAAGTAATATTGCAGATTATTATTATTCTAGGCGCTTTTGATATTATTTAATTAATGTTCTAGGGGGATGGAAGGTTTTATAGAGAAATCAACTTGTTACTCGTTATAATTTTAATCAGTAATTCTATCCATAACACGGTTTTTTCCGTGTATTTTCCTCCATTCAACTCCACACTACCTATTTCATTTTTCTACACTATTCATAAATAAATCTTTAATTTCAATTTTTGACGTGAAAATATATTCATGTGGGTCTTGTTTGATTCGTCATTACGAGGACATTAAAAATATCCAACTTTTATAATTTTTGCAAATACGTAGCTAATGATATTTAACGCTTAAAATGTGCGTTGGCAAACGTGAAAAAAGTAAAGTGGTAGAATGAAGTTAAATGGAGGAACTATTTTGATTAACAATAAGTCTTCCTTTTGACGGTTGTGACGGGTCAAATATCATCCATATAAGTAGATAAATCAAAAGTAAGAGTGTAATCATACAAGACTTGTCCTTGTCTCCCTAAGTAGGTTTTATTTGACCCGTCATAAATGAGAATTTGTGAAGGATATTGTCCGTCATAAATGAGAATTTGTATTTGATTAAATGTGATAATTTATGGGTAGATAGTTTGAAAAAATTTGATTAAATGTGATCATTTATGGGTAGATAGTTTGAAAAATGTTAGAATATGAAGTGGGTGAATAGATGATTTGTAATAAATACTCTGTATATGATCCTGGTGGTTGAATAGGTGATTTGTAATACTCATGCAGGGTCGTGGCTCCTTATAGGCCAGTTAAATGCGATTATCATTGGATCCCGATAAAAATAGGACTTTTTTATTTTATAAAATTCATAATGGGTTTATTTTATATATTTCAAATCCAACCCCACCATACAATCAATGATTGGAAGAGATTTCCTTAAACTAATATCAATTTTTATTTTGTATAAAATCGCCATTAATAAAAACCAAATTTATTGCGACCGTCAAGGGCATTCATAACGGCTTCAGCCTAAACACCATAACTGTCTCAGGTTAACAAATACTTCATTCGTCAAAAAATTTACTAGGACCTTTAAAAGGATGAAGATAGTAAATAGTAGAAGTATCGTGAATGATCAATTGGAACTTCTTACCATTATCGTTGGACATGGTGACGAAGGGGAAGGACTACGTGAGCAATCCGTTGGAGATAGCTAGTGCCGAAACAAACGTGAGACGAACCTGGATCTTGTGTGCTTGTCCATTTGGGAAAACAAAATTGGATCTTAAATCATTGGAGCAGATGCCATGATAAATTCAACTGAAAATATTTGTATGTTTTTGATATTCTACTGAACGGTGTCAGCGTAGTGAGGCGGCTCATAGCATGGGTCATTCCGCGTCATTAGACATTATACTAGAGTATCGGTTATTGGTATATGGTCGGAACCCATACTCCATATTGCTGTCCATATTGTATCATCTGATCTTGTCTTGCTAAAAAAATTTTTAAAAAAATGCGTCATTCTATAACAAAAACAAATTCAATATGAACTTTAGGCATCTTTAAGCAAAGAATATGTTAAGTTTCTACATACAAGGTGGAATAAAAAATTAGGTAATTTTTGTTGAAAATCATGATTCTTCCCTTTATACGAAAGAATAAGAGATTCTAAAGTTTTCCGCCTAAATGAGTTACTCTATTTTGGGCTTTGAACTCTATTATATCATATCTATAACTATGGGTCATTCGTACTAATTATTTTGGGCTTTGAACTCTATTGTATTATTAAAGTGATTACTCATTACTTAATTTCATACGTACTAATTAATTTCATATTTTGTCAAATTTACAATTCAAATATAAAATAACATGTTTTTGTAAAAAGAGATTCGAAAAAATATAATTTCAACACAACATAATACGGAGTCTTATATAAATAAAGAAAAAGGTGGCCTAAGTGTATTATCGTAGAACATCGAAAATCAAATAGGCGGTCAATGAGATTTTTTTGTGCTAATTGATATTCAAATTCCAAAATGTTGTAACCATGTATGAAATGAATATTTGTGAGTTCGATATAAAACCTTGCAAGTATTTGTGATTTTTCGTACTTTTATTAAATTATGCACATTAGATTGTGAAATCTATATGACATAAGAATACTGTGACACCCCGCTATTTAAGACACCAAATAAAACATACATGGTAAAATAATCAACGGAAATACGGGATTTTTAAAACATTTTCAAAGTCCAAAGCGGAGAGTCATCATCAACTAAGAGTGCGGAAAAAGTAAAAACATAAGTTAAGTTATACAAAACGAAAACGTAAGAATGTCGGGGGAAAGATATCCCACGAATAACAACATAAACAAAGGGTAAGTCTGATAACGAAAACTAAGGCCTAGGGGAAATATTGCTCGCTAGCCACCGTCTTGCCCCAGATAGACAAAAACTGGTACCTGTCATTCATGAAACATGAATGCCACAGTCAGTGGGGAGTAACTCCGGGTCCTCCCAGCCACGATACAATGAAATACACGTAGACAACAATAATGATCATCAATAAGGAATAAGAGAGACTAATCATACATGAATAAAAGTATTAGCATGTGAGAATTCATAATTTACGAGTAAAACATGATAACGTGCTATTAACATTAATGAGATGAGTAATAATTCACACAAGGGGATCATATCGCAACTAATGGCTTGCATCTCACCACTAGTGTCCGATAGGACCAACATAAAGGAAAACAAGGGTTCGACTCAGTGGCTACCTTTAATGCATGTCCGAACACAACAAACAGACCAACCTGAGATAATTCTAATGGAAAATGGCACATGCACTCACTCAAGACCTATAACAAGCTCTTACACACTCTAGACACATTCTTCCCCTGGTAGGACGACTAGCTAGGTACGCCCTAGTCTATATCTGGCCAGACTCACGACATGCGGCAGAAAAGCCCGCACCCAAGACTCGATCTACAAACAAGAGGTCGAGTACCCCAATCGCCCGAAAAGCACGAGAGTGGCGGAAGTGCCAAGAGACAAGCACACTTATCAGAAAAGCACAAGTGACTAACCTTCAACTTGCCAGAAAAGCACAAGTGAGACGGAGACAAGATGAGCAAGGTCATAAGGCATTATGTCAATTTCATACATTAGAACGAAAGAGAGATAAAGATGTAGTCAAATGATACATGTGATGACTCATATACGAACGGAATATGACATATCATGAATATATATGAAACCAACTCAAAGTTCATGATGAAATGTAAACAGTCCATAAAAATATGTTGAAATGTAAACAAATCATAAACCCAATTCATATCCATTATACAATGAGTGAAACGGAGGTAAATAAAGAAGCAGGGGCTCCTAGCCGGTCTAGGTGACCGGCCGCCGGCCAACCGGCTGAGCCACAGGGTCAAAGTCAGAAAATCCAAAATTTCATACAAGGACTCCCAGTCGGCAGTGGACCGGCAGCCGGTCCACCGGCTGGGAAACAGCCACAACCAAAATTAACAATTTGAAACAGATAACTCCCAGCCGGCCACTGGACCGGCAGCCGGCCCACCGGCTGGACACACCGACACTTGGAAAAATTAATAAAACCTACAGAATGTTCCCAGCCGGCCCACCGGCTGGGACATGCCCAACTCAGAAATTACACAACATGAAGCAGAATGTTCCCAGCCGGCTGGCAGACCGGCAGCCGGTCCACCGGCTGGGGACACTTGCAGACGGTTTTTCTGAAATTTTACATGTAATATGATTTTTCCGACTTAATTTCCAGCATGTATTTGACACGATGAACATGAAAACACGTTATTTCAGCATCCAAGACAACCAACACCCAACATGAGACTTTCATACATGGATTCTAATGTTCAAAGCCATGAAATGTATACAATTCATTCTAAACATGTGAATAATGGCAGTTTCAACATCCAAACATGAAAATCAACCATCTTTGAAACACACATACCAAATAAACCTCAAAAATCAGAATTTAAGTTTAATATACAACTAGGACACCAAATTAAGCTACTTTAATATATAATTCATCACCATAACTCATTTAAACAACCAAAATCTCAAGGTATCGCCGAGAAACACATCACGGTTACCTTATGCTTCCTTGTCTTCCTGGAAATCCTTAATGATATAGGTGTCGGCTTCGGGATTGTCCAAGTCTTCCCTTAAATGGGGGACGAGAAAAGGAAGAGAATGGCGCGAAGATTTTGTGCTCGTCTTAAGCTTGAAGGGAAAGAGTAACAATGGTGTTTATGAAGGGAATTGTATGCTGAGAAAGATGAAGGGTTTTATGAAAAGAGAGTTGGTGGTAAAAGAGGGTTTATATGGGCTTAAGCCAATTTAGGCCCAAATCGACTCAATGAGTCGGAATTCATTTAACTTTACGTCTAAATGCTACTATACATTTAAGACGGACTTAAATATTAATAATATAACTAATACACTATAAAATTTTATACTTTACGAAAATAGTATTTAAAATCGTAATTATATTAGTTAATTTATTAAAATCGTTTAAAATAAGAAATTGATTATTTACGGGTGTTACAAATACTCCATAGAAATATTGTGTACTCCAAATTTGTTAAGAAAAAGGCTAAGCTGATGGTCTAAAGATACCATAGACCAAAATATTAAACGAATTAAATACACAAATTGAGGGCAAAAATTATGTACATAAACCATACTCTTCAAAGAGCATAATAATGAACTAAATACCTCGGGAGAAAATATAAAGGCGAAGATATTTAGATTTTCCAAGGTATTTAGTTTCTAAAGACGGAAATCTAATGTCTAATTCGAATATCATACTCCCAAGGTATTTGGTACCTAAAAAGTTGACTTATAATTACGAAATTCAAATCTAAAGTAGTTGGAAACATCCATAGAAGTCAACCCCGGCACGTAATCCAAGAAGTTGAGCACATTGTCCCTTAGCCCGTCCAATATCGCCTGATAGTTGCGTTGTTATTCCAAAGCACATGTAGGTGTACTTGGCCTATGTCTCTCTCCCTCTGCTTTCTTCGGTCCAGTTCTTAATTGGGAAACATTCCTAAGAACAGTGGGTGATTGAACTTTCTTGACGGTAATTGTTGCAATACAAAAGAAGATATCGGCATTGGAGGATCTAACATCCAGGAACATCTGCATAACACCAAGGTCTAGACTCTAAATTTTAGCTGAAAATGAATTGAAAGACTCCATACAAACCGTGAAAATAGAAACTCGTAACAAAAGAGTGAGTCACTGCATCCAGAAACTCGTAACAAAAGAATGAATTGAAAGACTCCATCCTGGAACATAGTGCATTATATACCAAATAAGAAGTTACTGCAATCAAAAATATATACTCCATAATAAACATCCATAGAAACACAATGTGGATTTTAAACCAACCTAATTGATAGTGATAAACATCCATCAATTTACCTAGCAAATCCTCTTTGAATGTCCATCATTTAACATAACTAATTGATGATTTTAAGCAAAT
>VHZZ01003128.1:72449-86603 GCA_009801015.1 Silene noctiflora | reverse complement strand
CGGTAGAGACAAAGATAGGTAAACCTAGTCTGATACCATATTAGAAAATAGAGACAGGCAATGTGTAAAGAATATATTATTGAATGATGATATTGTGTTTTGTACAATAGGCTAATTACATCTTATATAGAATATGTGCTACAAAGTAAATATGGGAAGAGTAGAAAATAACTCCTACAGAATATGTACAACAGCTACATAATATGTTATTGGAGGCAAGGGAATAAGTTTGCCTTGATTGTAGGAATAGAGCCGTTGGTGGTATCGTAATAATAGCCATTGTAATTGGCTGTTGCCCATACACACGTGTTCTATATATGCACAACAAAATGAATCACATTGCTTCCATGAAAGCCTCCAAACTCCTCCGTTTGCGCCACCTTCAAAACTCGACACAAGGCACATGAAAACAAAAGGGAAGAGGGAGTTGTAGGGACGAGTGAGGAACAAATCTGCAGCGGGGGCGACAATGACAGCGGCATCAAGAACCAACAGGTCGATAATGCCCAATCAATTTCGGGTGGAGTCACGACATTGGGTTTGGGGTTCTCCAGCAAGTAAGTGAGTGGCAAGGGTAGGGTAGACGGTAGTCGACACCGTCTACCAGTTTTTTGAAAAAAAATATTGAAAGGAGAGGAGAAAGAGAGTAATTTGGATTGAAAAAAAATATTGAAAGGAGAGGAGAAAGAGAGTAATGTTCCAATTGAGGGGTAAAATTGGAAATAATATACAAGTAAAATGCGCACATAAAAGTGCAATTACTAAACATTTAGTAATTGAGTGAAACTTATGTTTTGACATAAAACTCGCCGTTTTTCCATTTAACAATTAGGCCACCATGCCAACAATGACGCCTAGCCCAGAATAGATGAACACAAGGTCTTCCTTCAAACCCTCATTCTTCGTTTGAAAGCGTCCGACAAGCCATATGTGACCCATTTACAGCGAAATGTGACCACTTTTTGACAAAAAATTACCTAAATAACAAACACTAGTTACAACATTTTGTCATTAAATAATCACATAAGGCAGACTGAATGAGGATTAGTGATAGATGAATTATTAGTCTCCACGTATTTGCTCTGCACCCTGATTTCCGGGTGTAAAGAGAACTGCATCAGTCTCAGTGACTGATATTAGTATACTTGTCCCTTATTTGAAAATCATAATTGAAGTCGGAACTTTCCCATACACAAAACATGTAGTCAACGCAATTTTCACCAACTGTTGGATCTATTCAACTTGATAATGACTCGTAGTTGAATTGTACACAGCATAAAAATAAGGCAATCAGCAGAATTTCACCAAGGAACATAAAAATATATACTTTGCAAATTCAATATACGGCATAAACCCTGCCTCAAATGGAGCACAGTACACCACACGCCACCAAAAGACATTCAAACCGCACCCACATGATGGGACCCTGAGCACTCTTTAAAGGATGCCAAGGATGCTATAGCAATCAACAGAGAGAAACAAAAAAAAAGAGACGAAGAAAAGATACGAGACAAAAGGGAGAGGAACAAGGGTACAGTCTAATGTGTTGAATAGAAGCAGTGAATACAAGTACATTGAATGCATTTGATTTTGTTGACAGGCGAAAGGAGGTGTGTGGTTGGTTTTGGTTTTTGCTATGAGTTACTACCTCCCAAAATTTGGCACATTATTTTCTGTATTTTCCCATCAAATACAACAAATGCAAACTCTGCAATCTTACAAGCAATCTAAGAGACCCCTAAATACCCAATAACACATTAATCCAACAATACAAAAACCTAATGTACAAAGGTGGCAAACATGATTTGCCACTTGGTGGGGCCACCCACTGGCCCCTGCCGCTCCTACTACCTCCCTACATCTCCTTGACATCCCCATGACTCCTCCCTAACCACCACCCCGTTAACCGACGACTGACCCCCACTGCCATACTGTTGACTAGAATAATGTGATCTTAATGCAACTACTGGATCCGAAATCCCAGTGCACGGCAACACATTCTGCCTTTGGTTAAAGTCTAGTATAAAGGGTGACCCTCCATCCTGATTTCTGAATCCCGGATAGTCTATAACACTCAGATTGCCTCCGTTATATTCCCTCGGCGAAAAAGGGCATGCATTATTTAGATTGCACTCACCGGAATTCACAGGTACTTGCAGTGATATTTGTTGGTCTGTATTGGGAGCAGATACCGAGCCCTTGGCAAAAGCAGCTGGGTACTTGGCCAATAGCAAAGCCGAGGACGAGTTTGTTGAAGGCGGGTAGCTAACCACCTTTATCTTACTTCCATCCCAAATACCATAATTCCTGACCGGGACATTTTCAAGTCCCACAAAGCCATTACGGTCATGCTTGGGACCAGGTGTCAGGTGGTGATTTGTTGTCTCATCATGCCATTGGACGCTTGGAGTTGCTTTATCTACTGAAGATGGTTTGCTAAGAATCTTTCCAAAAAGTTTAACATCACCACTGGAACAAGGCTTCTCGGTGTCTGAAGAACTGGTGACACTCTTGGAAAGTAGAGGAAGCTCGGCAACTGCATTCTGTGACGTTATACGACTGCATTTCCTGAAATAGCACTCTTGAAAAGACTGAATTTTACTCTCAGATCCCGACTTATGGGTGGTTAAATCACCATTCATTTCTGGCTTAATGGACAACTCCAAGGGTAAATCCTTCTGAACTTCACTTTCACCTTGACTGGTTGTTTGTTTGCATAGCCCATCTCGAGAGCCGGAGTGATTAACAAGTGAATTAGATGCACAAGGGTCAGCATCTGGACATGTAAATACCGACTTCCCGTTGGTAACCTCGAAAATTGATTCTGGATTCACAACACTTGAAATACGAGGGGATATTTCCATAACGCTGTCAACTGTGGCACTCGCCTTAGATATGCCATCCTGAACTACCCCATCAAGACCGTCTCCTGAATTATCAGCTGGACATAAAACTTCTGGTTCCATATCAGTGTCTTTACAATCCAATAGGCCTGGGACTGCATCAGAATTCCTGTCTGACGTAGACAGATCACCAGCAGTAGAATCGGGCTTGGAAACATCTGGACTCACATGTGTTGGCAAGTCTTCCTCCATTCTAGAACCCGATTGACCACTGCACCCAACAGAGCCAGTCTCAACAACACAGGCATCTTCAACATCACTTCCACCTCCATTTGTATCATTGCTTCCTGGATGTAAAGTCTCCAGACCCAGGCATTTCCGAGCCTTACTGAAGAAGACCTTGCATTGATCCCTACTCTTAGACCCCACAAAACGTGATATCATCAAGAAATCTTTCCCATGAGACGAGAACGCCCGAACAAACAACGATTTCTCATCATCAGTCCAGTCAGCAGGATCCATCTCTCCACAACTTTCATCCGAACAAGTATCATCACCGTCATCATCATCAACACTATGTGGGGTCAAAGGCCGCTTGATCGAGGAACTGACTTTTTGGTGTTTCCACTCATAATTACCATCCGTGGGGTCCACAGAGCTAGTGATGCAGGAACTCATAGCCTCTGACGAAAGTGAGCCACAGATGCCAGCCAAAACATCAGCAGCCATGGTCTCCCTTTCATCTTCAACGACACCATCTGACCCTTGAGCCTTCCGGTTGCTTAACTTTGGAGTTTTATTGGCAGCTTGATCAGCTTGAGCCGCCATAACAGAAGCTGCACCCAAGACATGAAGAGATGCAGAGTTCATCTCTCTAGCCCATTTTTTCCCGGATGTCAACATGTATGTATCAGACGACAAGGGCTTTGATTGCTTTTTCGCATCTGGCTTCTTAGTCTTCACAAAACTCTCGGACTTATGATTCTTGTAATAAAATTGAACGCAATCAGCTATGGTCTTGTGATCGAGAAAAGAAGCAATTTTTCTAAAATCTTTCCCGAAAGTGGACAGCTTTTCCATGAATATCTCTTTCTCCTCAATGGTCCAGGGATTCGTCAATGATCTCTCCTTCTCAACCGCACATGGATCTTCAACCAATCCGTTACTAGACACGAACCTTGATGACATCTTTTCCTTGTCATCTAAAATCATAGATGGCATCTTCAGACCACTTCTGTAGTTTTTCACCTCGGAATCCGACAGCAGCTTCGTAGTAAGATTAAGGATCTCGGTGGTCGGAACCAAGCTTGAACTTCCAGCTGCAAAAGATGATCCAGAACATTCAAACATAAGCAAGCAATTTATTTACTAATCTAAATTATTCTCAGCCACCAACAAAAATAACAATAATAGTAGACTGATTTACTGACTATTAACACAGAAAACCCTTGCTATTAATAAACTACAATAAACAATCATAGAATAACAGCCTCGTGAAGATAGAAATCTGAACATCCCCCTGATATTACAGGGGCAAGGTTAAGTGCTTTTCCACCACCCAAAACAGGTGTAAGAATATGTTGAGATGATAGACATTAAAACAAAGGTCATCATTAATGCCTTTCTATTGATAGGATAAGCACATACTCTCCCACACATACACCAATCAAGATCTTCAACATTGTCAACATCAATTAACCACACTACTTACACGTAGTATACTACATGCAAGCAACCATACTTTATCCAAAACTTGGCCTCAAACATCGATCAAGAATGACAAATCATCTTTGCCAGGGCAGACAAAAGGGGGAAAAACCTACATCATAAAATGCCAGATTTCACCACCAGCTGCAACACTAGGACTTTGACTCATACTACAAATCTATAACAAATCTCCACGGACATGAATATAACGCGCCATGCATCTGAATTTGTTAAGTGAGCTGCCTGAGTCTCCAAAAGTACTACTATTAATAACATGATGGTATCAACACCCCAAGAGAAGTTCCATTAGTGTAAGCTCTGACGGTCAACTGATGCAGCCTTAACCCCGCCTAGACAATACCCCAACATCAGAGTGCATCTCAAATGGAAAAGTAACGGCTAGTCCAGACTACACTGAGGAAATACTAGTAACAGCATCGGTTGTCAAAGCTGGAAATGGGGAGCTTTTTTAAAGGGGACAATTTGCGGGAAGCGACATAGCAGGACAACAGCTGTCAGGTAGTGTGCCTTTTTAACTGGAACAAAGTTGTTAAGATGACAAACTTTTGGGTAAATACTTACAAGTCTCCTAATGAACTATTCCATAGTCCATTTTCAGATGAGAAAAGCAAGAAATACACTCCCTCTGTTTCAACAGATTGTTTACATTTGATTAAAATACTCTTCACAAAATAACAAAAGTGTAAACATCATGTTGAAACAGAGGAAGTAATTTTTTTCAAATACTAATGAAATAATGATATAACCACAAGAACAAGAGGATATGCACTCCCAAACAACATACCACAGTTTTTGTTAGCTTGACCTTCATGCAACTGCTCAGACCCATAAATAGCATTGGATAAAATGTTGGCCAGAACCAGTGACCCAGGGTTTCAGAAACAGCCTTTATGTGTTGCTAACACAAGGGTACGGCTTCCTATTTTTTACCCTCCCCTACAGCGCAATTTGCGGGAGCCATTGAGGCACTAAGGTAACATTGTTGTTGTATCCAGTCAACAAGGGCGGCACAGTCATTTTCCACTTAAATATAAATATCAACAAGTCCCCGTAGATAACGCAGCCGCCAACTTCAGTTAAAAAGATCAATATGCAGCGTTTATCTATGTCATAAATGCATAATCCTGGGTAGTATCCTAAACATCACCTGATGACTTCCTGAACATTTCACCTGTTCATTTTCCTTTAAAATTTAACTATAGCTCTTACTAGTACAATCCTAACATTCAGTGAAGGTCAATTTCACAGGCATATCCAAACAGTCTTATCATTTCAAGAATCTTTTACCTGGTGAAGAAAAACGTGAGCGAATAGACGACCGATGCTTTTGGCTACCAGTGTGCATTGTCCGTGAAGTCATATCAAGCTTCTTTGGTGGTTTTGTTCGGTGGCCCATCAAAGAAAGTAACCGCAGGTCCTCCTTCCACAGGTGATGAAAAGCTCTAAACTTCAATGATATCACTCTCTCCTTGAATTTCAGACGCCGCTTTCGCCTGGAAATTTTCTCGTTGATTGTGGTATCAGAAGGAAAGCAAGAATGTCTAATTGCCTCCGAAACATTGACATTATTATCACCATGAAGCAACTTGATTAGAGCCTCAGAAGCTTTAGCAGCAGTGTCTTTGTTAGAACTTAATATGATATCACATATATGGTCCTCTTCCTTATTGCACGCACCTGAATGATCAACTACAGCTGTGGTACTATCATCTGTAATAGCCTTTGCATTATCACCTTTAGAAAATGTCTCATCAATAATCTCCTCATTATCACAAGTGAACAAATTGTCGGGCATAGTTTTAGGGGATTTGACAAGACCATTGTCTGCAGAACTAAGCGGTTCAACAAGCTTTGAAGTGGCAGTACCAAGACTATCCATTTCCTCGTCCTTGTTTTCAATGTGAGCTCCTCTAGCATAATGGCTAGAAAGTTTATTGTCCACAATCATGTTATCAGATAAGACTACTTCCAAAGGAGGCGGTCTAGTAAAGCCATTTAGACCATCAAAATAGCCTTCTTTCTCATCTACAGGCAGCAAATTCGATAAACCAGGACATGAAGCACCATGACCAGAATCACATTTCAATGACTTCAATTCATTTTCGAGTGAGTCAATTTCAGCCTCAGTCAACTCTAATACCTTTGAAATATCACCTTTCCACAATAACAGTTTGTTGAAAGCCGAAGACCTCATGAAACCAGAATCCATAGAGCATTGATCATCTACCTGTAGCAATTGACTGAGCAAAGAACTCAAGTTGGTTATTGAGTTCAGTTCCAATTTCTCTAAACTAAACTGTTGTTCAGGCTGATTCTCAGACACTGGAATCGATGAAACACTGAAATTGATAGAATCGCCATCATTTGTCTTCCCATATGTCTTCTCCAGCCCTGTCACAAGTTGAAATGAGAAGCTGAGAACATACTCACATGACAAAAAAATCAACAGCAAAATGAAAACCAGCACCATATGACAACTGAACCCTTTTGTAGACAATTGTACAAGTTAACATCAATTTCCAATGCAATCAAGGCCCAGATGAAACTTCAGATAACTAACACTTCATTGGTAACTTGGTAAGTCTAGAAGCCAAAAATAAAATAGCAGCTTCATGACAAAATGACCTCTGATGAAAGAAACAAAAAGCTAAAGCAAGACTCACAAGTCACAACAAAGGAGTTCATCACAGTATTGCGTTCTCAAATATAGATGCAACATTACATCAACCATGTTCAAACTATTCTAAAAGGCAGCCAAATCAGGAACGTCAGGACAGTAGACAAAATAAAAGTAAATTTGTATACTCTGTGTGCTGCACAATTGGACGCAGGGACCTGGGTAATACACGTTTCAGGATAAGTTGCTCAAAACTATAAAGAGACAAGACTCCAAACACTGCCAACTATGCCTTCATCATCAATAGTGCTGTGACACACTGTGATCTATGTATGCAGCCATGCTGGTATATAAAAAAAACTGGCATCATAAACAGGAAAACATTTTCTTTATTATTGCTCTTGTGAAGGAGAAAACAGCTCCTATTATTTGGAAAGGTTAAAGCAAAAAAGAATGTCAAAGAATGGTGTTCCAAATTATGTTGACATGCAAGGCCAAAAGAACAGAAACGCATGGAGCAGATCTGCGAAGACAACTAAATGAAATTCCTTCGAGAACAAAATGCAATCATCACACATATAAAAAAACAAAGTACAGACTACATAGATAAATTCACTAATTTACAATAGTTAGATGTGCACAAAGCCACAAACACACAATGTCAAGAGCATATTATTCTACAAGGTTTAAGCTTGCAAGTCTCTGACAGATTGGTGCTCCAAGTTACTTTTAATATGGAAGGCCAAAAGAAAGACATGCATGAGACGTGCAAGGATAAGGGATTTCAATTTCTTATAGAGTACAAGTGTAGATATTCAACAGGTAAAACATAAACTATGGTGATAAATCCCCTTGTTTACATAGGAACATGTAACAAATATGGTAGCACACTATAGAAACAAAATTCATCAGAACAGAATACTAAAACACAATTCAACAGAACATATCAAAAAATGACAACTTGATAGGAATCTCACAGAAAAGGCGTATGCGACAAAGGAAGTCAAATTTATAATATATGTAAGCAAAGTAGCCAAGAAAAAAGATGTGCAGGATTGAATATACAGACAAATGAACAGCAGAACCATTACCTGGTGATGAACTACATGCAAAGGACGACGGTGTGGCAGGAGATGAACAATCAGAGGAACCTGTAATCTTAGGACTCTTTACAGCCAGTGTAGAGTTGACAGAATGTGTGGGTTCTGCATTACCAGCAGATGCTGTATTTTCGATTTTATTTATATTTTCTTCAGGGCCTTCAACTTTCTTTTTTTCATACTTTGCCAACCCCTCACCCCAACCCAGCCGTGGCTTCTTTCGAGAGGATGAATCTTCAGGCAGAATAGGAGAGGGAGCACATCCAGCAACATCTCCAGGAGGTGACTGAACAGGGGTAACATTCTTTGAGGCCAAATCACCCATTGCATCACTAGACTCTCCTGCAGTACTCTTCGAACTACTTGAATGGCTAAAACCAGAACCCCTGGATGTCAAGCTTCCTGAGCGGGACCACTTCAGAGGTTTCCAATCTAGACTTCCTGACGTGTTCTCCTTCCCTATTTTCTCGTTCAAACCTGGCCCATTGGCATCACTTGTTCCATCAGCCTGATCCTTGGACTCCAACTGAGCACTAGGTTCAGTAATAGGATGAGAAGGGCGAGCAGGTGACTCAGCAACTGACTTCTGACTGTTCGTACTATGTGGCCGTCCAGGTGTATTTACTGGACCACTGTACTGATGATTCTTCTCCCACGAATGGCCTCGCCAATCTTTTTGACCAAAACCATTACGATTATCCCTATAAAATCTACCATATCTACCATCTCCTCGAGGCCCAGAAGGCCTCATACAATCATCATCCATAAAGCGATCACCAGAACGAGGTGTTGAATACCCATGAGGAGAATCTTCTTGATATAAATGCCATCCACTCTGCTTACTATGACCTATGGAAGTAACAGATTTTTTTTAAAAGAAGGGAGAGAAATAAATATGAATATGGGTTGTGCAGTAGCAAAACATAAATGAAACCCCAAATACTACTAGAAAGTCAACAACAACAAATATAAACGAAATATTCACTCCCTTCACCCCATCCCGCATCAACTCAATCCACAAATTAGCTAAAACAAGCCAAACACGAGCTGGGCTGACTACGAAACAAATGTTGAATAAAACATCTAGAACCCAAAGAGCAACAATCAGCACACTGGATTATTGTTACATGAACAATAAAACACCAATCACAAGCCTCAATTCCAGGCTCAAAAGCTCGTCCCTAAAATACACAACCTACGCAACAGAATCATCCAGCAAATCAGTAACAGGAAGAAAATAGTCCCCAAAAACTGTACAGCTAAGAAAATGAGCAAAAGATTAATAACCCTTCTTTCTACAATCAAATTAATTTCGGAAATTTTACAAGGTGAAGAATCCCATTTCCCTCACTAAAAAGCACAAAATAGACAAAACCCATAACAGTAAAATACCCAACTATCAACAATCAACTACACAATCTTCAACCAAACATCAGACCTAAAATTACATACCTATTTTCGTTGACCAAGAGCTTATCCATTCATCTACCAAATAAAAAAAAAAAACCTAAAACCAACAGTTAACCAACCTCCCAAATCAACAACAACAAAATAATACGAGTACAACTTTGCATACAAAAGAGCCTAGATTCACCCAATCCTGATAAATAATCGAATCAAAAGACGGGTTTCATAAAAAGGAAAAACAAAAGGGGGAGTAATATACCAGGGGGACGGCGAAACTCTGACGAAGGGAAGCCCCAACGAGGCGAAAAGTCGGAGGAATTACGAGATCCAGCAGCGAAAGGCGAAGACGGAGAATCCCTCCACCTCCCACCACCACCGCCACCACCACCACCACTACCACCAATGTTATTATAATGGTGGTGATGGTTATGGTGGTCGTAGTTGTGTTTGTACCCATGTTTTCGATCCCATGGCGGCAATGGCTCAGGAGGCATCAAATTAATCCCAGTTTTACTAGTAATATTACCACTAGTTCCACCTATAAAATCTTCTCTTGGCCTTCTCTTTGCATAGGGCATACACACAAACTCAATTAATAACCCCAAAAAAAAGTTGAAAACTTGTGATAAATTGAACAGAACCCAGAAAAAGTAGGAGGTATATGAGGAATTGAAGCTCGACCCAGATGAGAAAACCCTAAATTAACATGGACCCAGAAAATTAATTAGCAGATCTTGAGAGTTATGGGGAAGTGTGCTACACAAATTGGGGATTTTTGATTTAATTTTTAATATTTTTAAAATTAAAAATAATGAAAGGGTAATGGGGAGGGTGTTTGTGTGTGTAAATGTGAAGGTGACATTAGAAGGAAGAGGGAAAAGGGAAGAGAGATGAATATATGATGATGATGATGATGATGATGATGAATATATGATGATAAGAGAAGAGAGAGTGCTTGAGGTGAGAGAAATGGTATCAATCAAATTTTTTGGCTGAGTAAAAAAGTATAATAATATTGTGTTGCGTCATTTTTTGAGTGTGATCTCAATCTCCTTCTTTCACTCCTCTTCATTCTCCCCTTTCACGTCCGGCCTTTTTTTTTTTTTTTTTTTTTTACCTTCTTTTTGCCTTTTCTTTTTCTGATTTTCTACCTGATTTTTTTCCTATTTTCTTTTATTTCTTTCCTTTCATAGATTTTTCACAACTATAGGTATAGTCTAACAGATATATTGAGGCTTTGTTTGACATGACACTGCAGGTCTCTTATTTGACCAAAGTAGTGTATTTGACCAAAATTTTAGCTGCCTAATTTTTACAAGTAGTTCATGGGTGTTGATTTTCGCAGTACACATTTTACTCGACACAGTACACTTTTTCCCAAATTACCCCCTCATTTTTTTCCCTCGTTCATGTCCCGTTTTGTACTACATTGGGAAAAAAAAAAAGTTAAACCGTACATCAATGTCAGCCATTGATTCAACATCGAAGACGAACAACAATACAAGTTTGATCATAGTTGTGGGCTTCCGACGATGAGCAAAGTGGAGGACTGTGACAACTTGACGTTTTATTGTGGAGATGGCTAATTCACCGTCGCCAACATATCATCTTCTTTCTTAAGAACCACAAAAACATGATTTCCAATATGAAAGGAGGTAGCTTGGAGCATCGTCTGACACCAGGAAAATCAAGCAAGAGTAAAGGGGAAGATGCGATGCAAAATCACAATCTAAAAGCTTGATTTTAGGTGGTAATATCCACCGAGAAACAAAACATTATCATCCAAATATCAAGTAACCAAACCCTAATTAAAAAAACAAAAGTACTAAAGAACATAAAAACAAATCTTAGCTTGACCAATTAATTGTAATTTAGAAGTTAAGTACTTGTAATTTAATCAAATTATGATAAATTATGATTCGTAATTGAGATTTTTTGTTTTAATTTGATCGATTTGTGAGGTTCAAATATGGAATACGAGAGAATTAGGTTTGTGTTTGGTAGTAATACAAGGTTAGGTAAATGGAAAATATTGTGCAAAAAGTACTGTAATGAGTAAAAAACGTACTGCGAAAATAAATTATGTAGTTCATTTATCCAAATAAGTTTCCTGGAATGAAATGATACAATATATAGAGTATCATTTGAAATTTCAGGTATCTGAAATAAGTTATCTTCCATTTTTACCCCTTCAATTTGTAATATTAAATAATTATTGTACCCTTTTACATCAATTTACCAAAAATCAGCTAACTTTTCAGCTAATTTGCCAAACATTTTTTATATAATCAGCTAGTTTATCAACTCCTAATTTTTAGTTATATTTTCCGGTTTCAGTTAACTTTTCAGGTTTCAGCTACATTTTCAACTAGTTTTGTCAAACAGAACCTAAGCTGAAAGCTCGTACGTTGTACTGGTTATGGATTGGGTAGGAAAATGGGAATTTAGAATTGGAATTGAATTTCGTAATTGAGAAATTTCAAGCGTTTGAGAATGCCTAGAATTTGGAATTGGAATTTGACTCAATTCCTTAGCAATTTCAACCTAATAAAAATTTGAGGCTCTCAAATTCTTGTATCAACACTATTTACATTTTTTTTGTAATGCAAATTTCATCGCAACATTTTTATTTATGATATTTTTTCCGATAAAAAATATATTTCATTACTGTTATTTTTATAATTGAAATTAAAAAACGAAATCAATTCCACCTTTCCAAACAGTACCTTAAGTTGGAATTAAGGCAAACAAATTTTAATCACATCCTCCGGCGGTCAATTCCGGATTTTGACTTTTTTTTCTTGAAATTGCATTTTGGTAATGTTTAACATAAAAACATATCTTTAAAGCAGTGTTTCACAAAAAATTGAATAAAAGGTAGTGGTATACAAAGTAGTGTATTTATAAGGTAGTGTTCAACAATGATCCTTTTTTTATTGAATAGGTCTAATTGTAAGTAAAGTTATGACATGTAGCTATTTTTTAAATATATCTATTTTTGTGGAAACAAGCACAATGCCTTAAGGTACCCTGGAGGTCGTAACCATTATAATCAACACCTAGCTCAACATGCACATAACACTGATGACTCTATACATTTTGGCTATTGCCCAAATGCCTTGATGACTCACCATATTCAAACGTCTGGTTTCTGGCGTCCGGTTCTCCATATGGTGCCTCATACACTCTTGAGTGAGTTGGTAAAGGATTTCGTGATCTAGGCTCACTAAAACCAACATTAATAGTTTTAGGATAGCCTCTAATATGTTCTTCTTTGTTAATTCGAGCTTTTATTTCTTGGAATCCATCATCTAGTAATCTACATAACCGCTCATTCAAGCTATTATGTTTATCTATTAACGGCTCTAAGCCTCTAATTGGCTTATAACGTCTTGGGCAATATATATTGATAAAACCCTTTGAGTAGAGGTTAAGAAACTTTTCATCTCTTGTAACATCCTTACTAATTCCCTTGATTGATTGTTCTCAAGGTTTTCAGCAATTGATCTCACAATGTTTGTGAAAACTCTAGCATTTTCTTGAGTTAGAAGCCGATAATGTTCATGAAAATCATTTCTCGTGACTTCTCTAACTTCAATTAACGCATTATTCAAAAATCCTACATATTTCTTATGTAGTTTACGTAGATAGCGCTTATTTGCATCATCTATGTCATCTACCACACTTCTAGCGTAAGCAGATTCTTCATGTGTATTAACAAATTCATCATTAGGAGTTAACCTAGAACGAGGACTTTTAAAGTTCCCTTCATGGGTAGTCTCCAATAAATCATTGCTAGATACTTTGCGTAAGGATAAGTTATCCGAGTTGCCATTTTGCCTCTTATTTTGATCATCCGCTTCTCTCATTCTATATTTTGATCTAGTTGAATACATTTCTCACTGATAGGTCTGTCGCACACCTAGCAAAGATAATTCTCTATACTTGGCAACAAATTAATGTAGTAAGTAGGGGTTGAACCACAGAGAAACGGATATTGCTTTACGGAATGCTATGATTAGGTATTTATCAAGATCGGGCTATAATTTTGTTTTGGTTGGGTGAAAAGCAATGTAAATAAAGATGCAAAGTAAATAAAATGATTAATTAACAAATATAATTAAAGGAGTCTAGGGGTGTCGGGTCACACATGCATAGAAAATACAACTCACGTTAAACTAGAAATGCATAACAAAGATAAATGTCTAGGCCTATAGACAACCACCTCTCGATATTATTGTCGGCCTTAGATCGGGTTCTAACGAACTCTCTCTATGGTTAGATCGGTCTACTACAACATGTTTAGTCTAATACAAATCCGTGTCTCTCGACTTGTAGAATGTATTAACACATTTAACCAAGGATCGTGATCAATAACCTAAGATTAACAATTACAAAACAAACATGTGTAGAAAAATTTATACAATATTATAACATTCTAATCTAACATGATAAATTA